>JARYGA010027047.1:0-67712 GCA_030545235.1 Helianthus tuberosus
TTTTATAAACCTTTAACTTGTTAAGGGTTTGTCCTTCAGTCTCAAGGCTTGGATGTATACGTAAAACATTACCGCATAAACTTTCTTATCAATAAAGCATTTATTTTACAAAAAATAACTTTTGACTTAAGCTATGATTTATTCAAATACATTGTTTTGTGCATTTTACCTATGGTTTTAGTTGACACCTCTCGCTTACCATACATAACATTTGATTATACGTTACATGATTTACATTGTTTACACATAAACATTTTGACATTTGGTTTAAACAAGATATTTTGGTGGTTTGTTTGGGTAAGTGATTTAAATAACGAGCCGTGTGTAATATGATAAAAGCATGGTGGATACGCCGCTGGTACTTCTTATATATAAGTGCTTTTATGATATTACATATCGTAGCGTTATTTAAATCATTTCAAGTTAGACATATTACATTTTACACAAATAACATATCTTCACAAAACATTGTTTTACAAACAACATATTTTATACAAACTCATTTTACTTGGTTATTCATTTAACCATACATCCTTCTTTTATATCATCTGATTTCCTATCGATTTTCGTATGATTTATAAAAGAAAACACTTTACAAGATTCATGACTAACTTTTGTTAAACACTTCTTTAAACTCACAAGTCATGAATCTTATTTTAACAAAACCTATGTATCTCACAGGCTTTTTAATGCTGATGTACCTATTTTCACATGTGTTTCAGGTGCTGTTGTTAGATGATCATGATTCAAACATAGGATTGGACGAGGGCCTTAGTGACTTAAAACTATGAAAGACAGTTTAATTCTTGTATTACTTCTGTAAATTTTTAGACAATGTAAACATTTTAATTAATAAAACAAAACTTCTATTTCCATGTGTTATGGAACAATGATTCTGTTACTCCACTCCCCGACATTTCCGTCGCGATTTGTTGTTTTACGCGGTCGGGGTGTGACAGGATCCTTTGGAAGGTCTGCCACTTGATCGTTAATCATCATTTGAATAAACCTGGGGTACATTATATACTTCGCACTGCTGATATTATCAACCATATGATCAAACAGTACTTGAGAAATATTGTATGGTCTATTAAGCACCAAACATGTAATGATGTTCATGATATAGTCTGAAGTCTCATCATAAGCTCCTTTCCGATGTGACAAAGCATGCACTACACAGTGAATTAGGAACTTGTATGGTCTGCTAAACATGTACTTGAGATATTTGCCGTTCACATTTCCTGTAAATCCCATTCTGAACCATAATCCTTTGCATAATCTTTCAGGGACTATAGTCGGATCATTATCACTATCTCCTAATTCCAAAACATGTCTCAAATCTCCCACATTAAACATAATCTCAATATCTATATTTTTATCATTCTCGTCTTTCTTTTGAACTGCTGAATGTATCATCTTTGTACTCTCATCATATCTTGTCGATTTCCAAAACATTCTAACGTGAGACTCATACACTATCGTTTGATCGGTTAAAGCCTTGTTAATTCTATTCCCCTTTAAAAACTTCACCGAATCTTTAAACGGTGTTGTGTTTGTATAGATTTCATCCAAGATACAATAAATGTTATGAGAGTGATTCCAATCTAAAGCTCTTGCCTGCAAGAATAAACAACGTTAGCATTTGCACAAAGTCCGAGACAAATAGTGAAAAGTGACAAAATTTTGGAAACTTAAAAAATTTTCTAACTCTGGAACTTTCACTCTATACAGTACTGAGGATCGGATGGCTATCCGATCGGATTGCCATCCGATCAGATGAACCATCTCATGTAAGAATCAAACAAGTCATGTGCATATGGATCAGATGGCCATCCGATCGGATTGCTACTCAATCCATGTGACAAACAGATTAGCACCTTTGACAAGTCAACTGTCTGAGTGAATGGTATGGATCGGATGGCTATTGATATTCGCTAATTTACACATATTTTAGTCCCTCGTTTTACCCATATTTTATGCGTTTTCGGCCGTAAAACCGTCATTCGGATGCTTAATCATCTACACTTTTGTTTACAGGCCTAAAACAACATACCAGACAAGATGATAGCGAAAACGAGGACTTTCCGGACAAAACGACGAAGCTGCGAACATTCTGTTAGAAAACTGACCTGGGCAAATGGAACGGTCATGCGACCTAATGCACGACCGTGCATCTCCTACAAATGAAAGATAGCCCGGAAATGAACGAGTGTGCAACACGGCGTGCAAGCCATCTCGGTGTGGAACGATCGTGCCATATGAAGAACGGTCGTGCGAATCCGATGATCAGCCAAACCCCGGTGATGAACGACCAGTGCATCAGTCCGTGCAACAAGATCTCGGGAACGAACGACTGTGCCATCTGAAGAACGGTCGTGCGAGACCGAAGACCAGTCAAGATCTGTGACGTCATGCAGTATGGTGCACCATACCTACAATAATTGCTTAAAGTGAACGGTCGTGCAACAGGACGCACGACCGTGCGAAACCGAATTTATATAAGAAACTTGCAGAAACATTCTTCTCGTAACTCTGGACATTTTGGAAGCGATTCTGGCGATTTTCAGGCTTCGGAGGCTTCTGCTTTCACCCGGATTCAAGCCACATTGTGCTGATTAGCTTCGTTATCTTCCAGATTCTTAATCTTATGCTTGTTTATGGTTTGGTTTTCTAATCTTTCCATGATTTTGTTAAGCTTCAAGCATTTAGATTAATGTTTATGTATTATTGTAGCCTTTGGGCAAAAACACAACAATCCCTTGCTTGATTATAGCCTTTAGTTTGTTAATCTTTGTTTGTAATGACATTTGGAAGTATTTTCTATGTTAATCTTTGATGATTAGTTTGCAACCTTGTTATTGATATTGATTTCTTGATTATAAGTAATTGTGTTGGATGATTGGTATTTGGTTAGTTAAGATAGTTGAAAAATGAAGCTTAATTAATCTTGTATTAGTAAACTTTGAACTTGGTTAACTAGTTTAGCTTGGTTTAAATGTGTGCATCATGATACTAGAAATGGTTAGTGATTTAATAAAATGTAATTATTGTTAATCAAGAAAGCTTGCGTCACGTAAGGACCTAAACGGGTTAAATGGTGTCGTTATGAATTCTTGCCATGATTTGTTAACTTAGTTAGTAGTTTAGGCCAAAATTGCTATCTTGGTGAATTTATGTGTAAGATTTGTAAAATGAACTTGGTTGTGATTTAATCTAGTTTATGCTTGTCTCGGTGGTTGCATTGTGTTTATCGGTGTTGCTTTCCTTGATTAAGTGCGGTTAGAAAACTCCTAACGGATGACTAACTTATTTTTAAGAGATTTTCATAGACATTTATCAGTTGCACGTTAAAGAACAGTTTTAGGTGGTTAAAGTGTGTTTATCGTTTTAGCTTTCTGAATGATTGTCATGTTAGGATTCCCGAAAGGGATACTAATTGCCTTAAAATGGAAAATTGATCGAATGCTTCTAGTGCCAAAACCGACTTAGTTGATATACTTGGGTTGTGTATTAAGCAAGGCTATTTATCTATTATTTACTATGTTTTATAAGTATTTGTTTATTCTTACTTTAGTTTATTAAAAATCATACAACTCATGTTTTTACCGGTAGTTTAGTGACAAAGGTCTAGTATTATTTCTCCGCCCATTTCCTTGGATCGATACTTGGTTCTTACCGATACTTTACTACATATATGACGGGGTACACTTGCCTCTTTCGTGTGTGTTTTGATGTAAAAGTAATAATCACTTTTATAAATTTAAAACCAAATCGTGTGTAATTTCATTGCAATATTATGTATATATACGCACACGTCAAGTTTTTGGCGCCGTTGCCGGGGAAATGGCGAGTTTTAGGAACGACCCGAGTCATTGTGTTATCGGCGTATATACTTGTTAATATTTGTGTATATTTTCTTAATTATTTTATTTGTTTATTTATTTGTTAATATTTCTTGCTTTTAATTCAATTTTGTTAATATTTTTCACACTTGTAATTTTTTTGTTCCATTTATTTATTTGATCCGGATTTATTTATTCATTTATTCTTTGGGTTTTCGGCACCTTAAAATCATTTTTGTATTAGCCGATTTGATTATTTTTATTGTGTTGATTTTTATAAAATTTCGGGCAAATTTTCGGATTTTTATAAAACTTTCAGCCCATTTAAAATAATAATCTGTTTCTTTTCAGCCAAAAAAAAACATTATTATATTAATAAAATATTCATTGTGTCATTTTTTCGTTTGCAGGTTGATGTTCTCGACCCCCGCTCCAGAAGTTGTTGAACCGTCAGACGAGCCCGAATGCGATCTTAGGAGACGTCTTCGCGCGAGAGGGCGTGCGGTTGGGCTACTGCTCGCATCTGGTGAGCAGGAGCAGGTGGTACCCGCTGAAGCCGAAGGCTTCGGGGCAGCAGGAGACAGAACCATGGCGGACGATGAGCGACCTTTGAATGAGACAAATCAGCCCAGAAGGGCAGGCCTGGAGCCGAGTATCCTTCAACCTACTATTGATGCACCTACTTTTGAAATTAGATCTAGTATTATTAATATGGTGCAGAATTCAGTACAGTTTGACGGGCGTGAGCATGAGGATCCCGGACGACATATAGCGGCTTTTCTCCACATTTGTTCCACGTTTAAGATTACAGGTGTTTCGGAGGATGCAATTCGGTTGAGGTTGTTTCCGTTCTCGTTACGTGACAAAGCTAGAGCTTGGCTTATGTCACTTCCTGCCGGGTCCATCAGGACCTGGAATCAGTTGGCAGAGCAGTTTATGCAGAAATATTTTCCACCTGAGAAAACAAACAAGCTACGGAACCGAATTGTTTCTTTTCGCCAGGACGAGGGTGAGTCATTGCATGCGGCTTGGGAGAGATTCAAGGATTTGTTGATTGATGTGCCACATCATGGCTTCTCCAAGAGACAGCTGGTCTTGACGTTCTATCAGGGGCTCAGTTACAACACGCAGGAGCGATTAGACATGAACGCGGGAGGCGATCTAGGAACTAAGACGCCGACTGAAGCGTACGATATCATAGAAAAAGCTGTGTTGAAGTCCAGCTCGCGTCAGGAAGGAGATAGAGGCCGGGCAACATCATCATCATCTCGCGCAGGAGTTCATGCTGTAGACGACTATACGGCCATTACTGCACAAATCTCAGCTCTTGCATCGAGATTCGACAGGTCCCAGATGATTGCGCAAGCTGGCTCGGGATGTGACCAGTGTGGAGTGTCACATGAGCCTGGTGCGTGCTTTCAGGGAGCCGTCTATGAGGGCCACGGAGAGGTAGATTTTGTGAGTAATCAGGTGAGGCCGCAGAACAATCTGTACAGCAACACCTATAATCTCGGTTGGAGAAATCACCCAAGGTAATCAAAACCCATTGGGGTTCAATCCGCGCGCTCCAGCACCGCAGCAGGGTCAGGGTCAGCAGTTCCAGCAATACAACCAACCTTATCAGCAGCGTCCATATTCATATCAGAATCAGGGCACTGGGAGTAGCTCCCAGCAGCAGGCCCCTCAGTCTAGTTCTAAGCTGGAGGATATGATGGCTCAGCTTCTTACTAGCTCCTCGAGTGCAAATCAGTTGGCTAAAAAACTCTACCAACAGAGCGAGGATCGTTTTCTTTCTCACGAGGGAGAAATGAGGAGTCATAAGGCCTCGATTCAGAATATCGAGAATCAGGTTGGTCAGCTGGCACAGATGATGTCTAAAAGACCCCAGGGTGGTCTTCCGGGAAATACAGAACCAAACCCGGGCGGGCACAGGGATGTGAATGCTATCATGACCAGGAGTGGAAAACCTATTGGACCCGTTATATCGGACTCAGCACCGATCACTGAAGCGGTCCCGACTGACACACCGGACGAGGTGCAAGCCAGGCTACGCCCAGCAAGTACAGCACAAGTCCAGGAGCTGGTCAAAGATTACACTCCTCAAGTACCTTATCCAGGCAGGCTGAAGAAGCAAAAGAACGAAGAACAATACGGTAAGTTCCTTGAGTTGTTTAAGCAACTACACATTAATATACCGTTTGTTGAAGCCTTGGCCCAGATGCCAAAGTATGCGAAATTCCTTAAGGATATCCTCTCGAATAAATAGAAGCTCGAGGATATTTCATGTGTGGTGATGAATGAAACTTGTTCTGTCGTTCTACAAAACCGTCTGCCCATGAAAATGGGAGATCCGGGTAGTTTTACGCTCCCATGTTTGATTGGAAACATGTCTGTTAGCAATGCATTGGCTGACTTGGGAGCGAGTATCAACCTTATGCCATATAAGGTTTTTACTAAACTGGATCTGGGTGAGCCGTCACCTACTAGGATGAGCATTTGGTTGGCAGATCGTTCAATCAACTATCCGCGTGGATTTGTGGAAAACATGCTTGTAAAAATCGATAAATTTGTTTTCCCCGTGGATTTTGTTATTCTTGACATGGATGAGTATTCAAGAGTACCTTTGATACTTGGACGCCCGTTCCTCAATACAGCGAGGACGATTGTTGATGTGGCAGCTGGCCAAATCACGCTCCGAGTGAATGATGAGCACGTGACATTCGATATCAAAAGGTCGATGCAGCATCCGCAAAGTCACGATGACAAGCTTTACTATGTTGACATTGTCGATGCATGTGTGTGCTCTCATTTTCAAGGTACTGTTGACGAGATTGATTCGGACACACGTCTGTCATGTGGGGACCTGATTGGCATTACGCAGGAGGGCCACAATTTCGAGCAGCCAGTCTATCAGATTGGTGACGATGGTTCCCAGAGTCCGGAGAGATTTCTTGAAATTGTCCATGTAGAAGAAGAGAAATCAAAACCGTCGGTTGAAGATCCACCATCTTTGGAGTTGAAAGAACCCCCGCCACATCTCGAGTATGCATTTCTTGACGAGGAGCGTCTCTTACCGGTCATAATTTCGGCATCATTGGAAAAGGTTGAGAAGAATCAGCTTCTTGAGGTTCTAAGACTTCATAAGAGAGCCATTGCATGGAAAATCATGGATATCAAGGGCATCAATCCTTCTTTTTGTACTCACAAGATTCTGATGGAAGACAAGTACAAACCATGTGCACAGCATCAGAGGCGTTTAAATCCAAATATGCAAGATATGGTGAAGAAAGAAGTGATTAAGTTGTTGGATGCCGGGATGATTTATCCTATATCCGACTCTGTGTGGGTTAGTCCAGTGCAGGTTGTACCTAAGAAAGGTGGTATGACTGTAGTCTCAAATGATAGGAATGAACTAATCCCTACCCGTACCGTCACTGGGTGGCGAGTTTGCATTGATTACCGCAAACTCAACGATGCTACTCGTAAGGATCACTTCCCGCTTCCATTCATCGACCAGATGTTGGAACGTCTATCGGGGAAGTTGTATTACTGCTTCTTGGACGGGTTCTCTGGGTACTTCCAAATTCCTATCGCTCCTGAAGATCAGGAGAAGACTACCTTTACCTGCCCCTTCGGCACATTCGCCTACCGGCGGATGCCTTTTGGGGTGTGTAATGCACCAGCGCCCTTCCAGAGATGTATGGTTGCAATTTTCCATGACATGATCGAGGATTCCATGGAGGTTTTCATGGATGATTTTTCGGTATTTGGGGATTCCTTCGATCATTGCTTGGAAAATTTGAGAAAGATGTTGAAGAGGTGTGAGGAGACGAATCTGGTCCTAAACTGGGAGAAGTGCCACTTCATGGTGAAGGAGGGCATAGTTTTGGGACACAAGATTTCTCATGCGGGCATGGAAGTCGATCCAGCTAAAGTCGATGTTATTTCACGACTTCCGCCTCCCACCTCTGTGAGAGCGATACGGAGCTTTCTTGGTCATGCAGGGTTCTACAGGCGATTCGTAAAGGACTTTTCAAAAATCGCTAGGCCTATGACCCGTTTGTTGGAGAAAGACGTTCCGTTCATATTTGGAGATGATTGCTTGAGGGTTTTTGACCTTCTCAAGCAAAAGTTGATTGAGGCCCCTATTTTGGGTGCACCGGACTGGACTCTGCCGTTTGAAATTATGTGCGACTCGAGTGATTACGCTATAGGGGCCGTTCTGGGTCAAAAGAAAGAAAAGCACTTTCACCCGATCTATTATGCGAGCAAAACTCTTCACGACGCTCAAGAGCATTACACCACGACTGAAAAAGAGCTCTTCGCGGTCGTTTTCGCATTTGATAAATTTAGATCATATTTAGTGCTTTCGAAAACCGTTGTATGTACTGATCACGCAGCCATTAGATACCTCTTCAGCAAACAGGATGCTAAACTGCGTCTAATCAGATGGATCTTGTTGTTGCAAGAGTTTGATATCGAAATCCAAGATAAAAAGGGTGCTTTGAATGTAGCGGATGATCATCTATCTCGATTTGAGCATGGAGACATCGAGGACGCGCGTCGGGATTCAATCAATGACAATTTCCCATACGAGTATTTGATGGGTGTAGAGATATGTGATGAGTCGCCTTGGTTCGCCGACTTTGCGAACTACCTTGCTTGTAGAATACTGATTAAAGGATTGACTCACCAGCAAAAGAGGAAATTCTTTTCAGATATCAAGCATTACATTTGGGACGACCCTTTCTTGTTCAAGGTGGGTGCTGATCAGGTGATCAGAAGATGTGTATCAGAGACTGAGGCGACCGATATTCTACGCCAGTGTCATGAGGGACCTACCGGAGGCTACCACGGAGCCAACTTCATCGCGAAGAAGGTGTTGGATTCCGGGTTTTATTGGCCGACCATTTTCCGTGACGCGCAGAGTTGGGTGAAAGCGTGCGATGCTTGTGAAAGGGCGACGAACATATCGGCACGCGACGAAATGCCCCAGAACTGGATACAAGTTTGTGAAGTCTTTGATGTTTGGGGGATAGACTTCATGGGACCATTTCCCCCCTCACGAGGTAACAAATACATCCTGGTCGCAGTTGACTACGTATCAAAGTGGGCTGAGGCGCAAGCCTTACCCACAAATGACGCCAGGGTGGTCGTGAGATTCTTAAAAAGTTTGTTCGCCCGATTTAGCGCTCCGAAAGCGCTTATTAGTGACAGAGGGACTCATTTTTGTAACACACAGCTTGAAAAGGCTTTGTCCCGTTATGGTGTGCATCACCGTTTGTCCACGCCCTATCATCCGCAGACGAGCGGGCAGGTGGAAGTCACGAACTGTGGGCTTAAGCACATCCTTGAGCGGTCTGTTGGTGCTAACCGCAAGGAGTGGTCGGATAAACTTGATGAGGCATTATGGGCATTCCGTACAGCTTATAAGACCCCTATTGGGACTACTCCCTTTAGGTTGGTATACGGAAAGGCATGCCATTTACCGGTGGAGTTGGAGCACAAGGCTATGTGGGCTTTGAAAACCACGAATTTGGACCTTAAAACCGGAGGTGAAGCCCGGTTTCTCCAAATTCATGAATTGGAAGAATTGCGACAACAAGCCTATGAAAGCTCCGTACTCTACAAAGAGCGCACGAAGAAACTGCACGACAAACGCTTGAAGGACCACAAAGAATTCCAAGCGGGTGATCTTGTTCTTCTTTACAATTTGTGGTTGCGCTTATTTCCTAGGAAGCTTCATTCACGCTGGACAGGACCATACACAGTTAAGGAGGTATTTTCGTATGGTACTGTTGCAGTAGAGAACGCGGATGGCGTTACATTCAAGGTAAATGGTCACCGGTTGAAGTTGTACGTTACCGGGCCGATAGAGTCGGCGGTGGAAGTAATTGAGCTCCAAACCCTGCACACATCATAAGTGTGGGGAGGAGAGAGTCTACGCTACTAACTCGCGGATCAAAAATGTAGCAAGAGCGTATTTTGCGCTTTAGGGGTAGTATCGTCTTTTTAGGTGTTTTTCTTGTTTTAGCGTAATTTAGGTTAGTTAGGTAGTTTCCGTTAGTTTGTTTAATTTTCTTACGTACCGAGCGAAGGTTCTGCGTTGCAATATTGTTATAACAGTTGGCGTGTTGAAAAAATGGCGAAAAACGGCCAAAACAGTTGCTGGAAATAGCTTCTGCAGAAAATTCTGATCTGCAGCTGTTGCACGGACGTTCCACGAGTCGCACGACCGTGCGTTTCCGAGCTGGCCGGCATGGTGAGTCGCACCCCCGGTGCATCTCCGAGAACATGCTGCAGGGTTTGAAAAATGTAGGTGACGCACGACCGTGCGAGCTGTCGCACGACCGTGCGAGAGGCAGGGGCAGTTTGGTCTTTTACACATTATAAAAACCCCCATCTGCTTCCAAACCCTTCATTCGCGAACCCTAACCATCTGCAGCCGTTCCAGAGTGATATTGCTTCAAATCGCACGGTTCTTCGCACGATTTCACACCCAACTTCGCACGGTACGTTCCTTCATGTAGATTATCTGTTTCTTCGCTTTCTAGTTTAGATTCATCCGATTCGTCAAGGCTTTTTAGGGTTCTCTTCATAAACAAATCGAAACCCTAACCCTTGTAAGAACCATTCGTATCGTGAACACCCGGTTAAGTTTCCGACCCCTGTTTGTACAAAAACGTTGTTGATTTTGAAAAAAAATTAGGCTATTCGAAGTTCAGGGGTTTGAAATCTGCAGAATAGGTGTCGCACGGACGTTCCTTGGATGGAACGGTCGTGCCATTCCGGCTATTCACGATATCTACTTGTTGGTCGGTGTTACACGGTGTTGCACGGTGGTGCCGTTGGTAGCACGCCGTGCAGTTCCGACAGATTTGGGCCATTTCTGATTGTTCTCGGCGATGCACGACCATGCCACAGGCCCAGATCAGAATCACAGAATCTTCATAATTGGCTGCTCGGCTGTTTTCGATTAAAAGTTTTCCTGTTTCTGTCTTTCTAACAGTATTCCTCATACAGATGGATCACCCTTTCCTTCAATTTGACCCCAATAACGAGCGAGAGGCTCTTTGCATTCCGAGACACGACACCTTATGGGCAAGGCGGGGGCAATTCGGAGTCCCCCGATGGCTGGATTGGGAAGTTTTGAGGGAGCTGAATCAGTATGATCGACTTGAAAACATGATCAGTATCCCGCTTGCAAATCTGGTCGCTGTCAACCGACCCGTCTACCGTGAGCTGACAATAGAGTTTTTCTCCACTTATGCCTATGAAAAGCCGGTTGCTCATAGAAGACCCAAATTCCGCCACAAGGAGCAGATAGCTTTCAGATTGGGTGGACAATGGCATAGTTGGTCGGTGGGTCGTTTGGGTAGGAGGCTCGGGATCTACACAAGAGAAGACATGGATTCCGATGTCTTCACGGATCAGTTCACCTTCCCAACTAATGCAGTACGGGATGCGTTTTGGGCTGAAAATGCAATTGGGGACCCTTACAATCCGAGAATGTCAAAGGCTTCAAGATTGAGAGACCCGTTGGTTAGAGTGATGCATCATGTGTTTAGCCACACAATTTGCGGGCACATGGACAGTCTTGGGAACTGTCCCACACCAGATTTGATTTTTCTCTATGCGCTTTTTGAGGGAGCACATATTAACCTAGCCGCAAGGATGGCTGAATACTTTGTGAAGAGCTCGGGGCAGACTCCGAACAGTCAGATACACGGCGGTCCGTATGTGACCGAAATAGCCTACAACTTAGGGTTAATGACTGATGAGGTGCTTGATAGTCTCACTCATGTGACCGATGGGGTTTATGTTGATATTCGGTCTCTGAAGGCCATGGGGTTGATTGTGGAGTTGGATAGGGGATAGATTGAGGGGTCTGAACAACGAGGTCTGGGACCCGTTACCTCCAGCTGTGGAGGAAAATGAGGATGAAGAAATGGGGGAGCAGCATGATGAGCAGCACGGGCCACCACCACATACACCACCATATTCACCACAGCACCATGATTTCCACCAGCATCAGGAGTGGCCAGAGTTTTACCAGCAGTTCCAGCAGATGCGAGTTACGCAGGAGCAGCATGGGACTTATATCGACCAGATTAGATCTAGTCAGGACCAGATCCGGGCTAGTCAAGATCAGCTCAGGGCCACTCAGGATCAGCTTAGGCAGAACCAGGACAGTTTATACCAGGGAGTGAGTGCTGGATTTTCATACCTATTCGGGGAGATGCATCACGCATACCCCGACTACTTTCAGCATCCTCCACAGTTCCCACCATGGAACCTGCCTTGTTATGGTGATGCGGGTCCGTCCTTCACGAGAGACGATGATGGTGATGACGAGTAGGAGTCGGTGGTATTGATTGTTGGTGGTTGTTTTTATTTCAGTACTTTATATTTTGGGTGTTCATTTTGTTTGTTATTTCAACACCCTCGGATTGTATTTTGTTTTCAGACAATTTACTTCATGTCTTGTATTTGTTTGGATGTTAGTCTTATATTTATGTACATTATGGTTTATTTTTGTTTATTCTGTTTCTGTTCTGTTTTGGTGTACATGTGACATACTTGCAGGTTTTGGCTATCAAATCTTGGACCGGAGCACGTGGCAGATACAACTTCGGAAGTCTCGTTGCAGCAACATCATCTTGAGGGGAGTACTATTATCCTTTTCTCTATATTTCGGGTCTCGCATTGGGGACAATGCGAAGTTCAAGTGTGGGGAGGGGGTTAACTTTGTTAACTTTGTTTGTCCTCTTATTTATAAAAAAAAAATCAGAAAATCAGAAAAATCATTCAAAAATACCTGTATTGTGTATATATTTTAGTAAATAAACCGGTTGGTTATGTTTTAGAAAGCTTCGGACTTGATAAAAACTCGACAAGCAAAATATTTTTGAAAAAGGAAACCGGAAAGCGTGACAAACAAAGAAAGACTTGCATGATAGTTTTCACACTTTTACCAATTCCTTCCGTTACCTGAGCATATTTGAGCCTTGATATTGTTATATATTTGTTCATTTCGGATATAGGAGTGAGCCGGATGTTATGTGTAATTTAGAACTTGTCACTAGTATGCTTGTTAAGACCATGAACTTGTGGAATTGTGTAGAAGTGATAGAGGCACTTAGATTACCCCTTTGTTGTAAACCTTGTTCTTTGTGTTGTGCTTCCCGTAAACCTTATATTACCCTTTAGGATTAACCATGTCGAGCCTTCCCGTTTACCTTTGTTTACCCACATTATCACCCACTTAGCCAAATTTAGCCTTTTTATGTTTTAAACCCTTTTTGTGTTGAAACTCGGTCAAAATAATCGTTTAACTAGCGTTTGATTTAGTTTATTGTATAATTAGTTTGAAAAAAAACAAACAGAAAATAAAACACCCTAAAATAGGGTGAAGTTGACAAAAAAAATCGAGCAATTTTGAATGCTTAAATGTTAAAATATCGTTGATTAGCTCGATTGCGCAATAGTCACCTTTTTAAGGCATTTGTATGTATAGTTGTATTGTTTGTTGCTAGTTAAACGCTACTACCGAGTTTTAACCATTTTCGCCACTTTAAATATCCATTTCCATACCCTTCGCCCAAGCCTAACGTTACAACCCGTAAAGACCTCTTGATTTACACTTTTTCGCATGTTAGTTGGTGGAGACGAGATCTTATGACAAGCTTATGATATTACACATTTCATTGACGAGGCATTGAGTGTTTGCCCGTACACATTTTATGTATGTTTCATAAATAAAACCGAGTGTGTGTGAACATTGTGAGTTGTGTGAAGATTAACATGTTGAGTCAATTAAATGTGAAGTCACGGCTTTTTGGTTGTCGCTATATAATTGCATATGCTTGTTGGGTTTGAGTCTTTTGATGTTGTCTTTCGAAAAACCGGCTAACCGTTTGTAGTAGTTTCAATAAAATATTGTGTAAATTATTGTTATTGTTTGATTATGTCTTTTATTGCATTTTAGTGTAGCTTGCTTGAGGACAAGCAAGGTTCAAGTGTGGGGAGATTTGATATTCGCTAATTTACACATATTTTAGTCCCCCGTTTTACCCCTATTTTATGCGTTTTCGGCCGTAAAACCGTCATTCGGATGCTTAATCATCTACACGTTTGTTTACAGGCCTAAAACAGCATACCAGACAAGATGATAGCGAAAACGAGGACTTTCCGAACAAAACGACGAAGCTGCGAACATTCTGTTAGAAAACTAACCTGGGCAAATGGAACGGTCGTGCGACCTAATGCACGGCCGTGCATCTCCTACAAATGAAAGATAGCCCGGAAATGAACGAGTGTGCAACACGGCGTGCAAGCCATCTCGGTGTGGAACGATCGTGCCATATGAAGAACGGTCGTGCGAATCCGATGATCAGCCAAACCCCGGTGATGAACGACCAGTGCATGAGTCCGTGCAACAAGATCCCGGGAACAAACGACCGTGCCATCTGAAGAACGGTCGTGCGAGACCGAAGACCAGTCAAGATCTGTGACGTGTGCACCATACCTACAATAATTGCTTAAAGTGAACGGTCGTGCAACAGGACGCACGACCGTGCGAAACCGAATTTATATAAAAAACTAGTAGAAACATTCTGCTCGTAACTCTGGACATTTTGGAAGCGATTTTGACGATTTTCAGGCTCCGGAGGCTTCTGCTTTCACCCGGATTCAAGCCACATTGTGCCGATTAGCTTCGTTATCTTCCAGATTCTTAATCTTATGCTTGTTTATGGTTTGGTTTTCTAATCTTTCCATGATTTTGTTAATCTTTCAAGCATTTAGATTAATGTTTATGTATTATTGTAGCCTTTGGGAAAAAACACAACAATCCCTTGCTTGATTATAGCCTTTAGTGTGTTAATCTTTGTTTGTAATGACATTTGGAAGTATTTTCTATGTTAATCTTTGATGATTAGTTTGCAACCTTGTTATTGATATTGATTTCTTGATTATAAGTAATTGTGTTGGATGATTGGTATTTGGTTAGTTAAGATAGTTGAAAAATGAAGCTTAATTAATCTTGTATTAGTAAACTTTGAACTTAGTTAACTAGTTTACCTTGGTTTAAATGTGTGCATCATGATACTAGAAATGGTTAGTGATTTAATAAAATGTAATTATTGTTAATCAAGAAAGCTTACCGTCACGTAAGGACCTAAACGGGTTAAATGGTGTCGTTATGAATTCTTACCATGATTTGTTAACTTAGTTAGTAGTTTAGGCCAAAATTGCTATCTTTGTGAATTTATGTGTAAGATTTGTAAAATGAACTCGGTTGTGATTTAATCTAGTTTATGCTTGTCTCGGTGGTTGCATTGTGTTTATCGGTGTTGCTTTCCTTGATTAAGTGCGGTTAGAAAACTCCTAACGGATGACTAACTTATTTTTAAGAGATTTTCATAGACATTTATCAGTTGCACGTTAAAGAACAGTTTTAGGTGGTTAAAGTGTGTTTATCATTTTAGCTTTCCGAATGATTGTCATGTTAGGATTCCCGAAAGGGGTACTAATTGCCTTAAAATGGAAGATTGACCGAATGCTTCTAGTGCCAAAACCGACTTAGTTGACATACTTGGGTTGTGTATTAAGCAAGGCTATTTATCTATTATTTACTATGTTTTATAAGTATTTGTTTATGCTTACTTTAGTTTATTAAAAATCATACAACTCATGTTTTTACCGGTAGTTTAGTGACAAAGGTCTAGTATTAATTCTCCGCCCATTTCCTTGGATCGATACTTGGTTCTTACCGATACTTTACTACATATATGACGGGGTACACTTGCCTCTTTCGTGTGTGTTTTGATGTAAAAGTAATAATCACTTTTATAAATTTAAAACCAAATCGTGTGTAATTTCATTGCAATATTATGTATATATACGCACACGTCAGCTATCCGATCGGATTGTCACTCGATCCATGACAAGTTAGCATAATGATGATCAGCCATGACATAGTATAATGTGGATCAGATGGCTATCCGATCGGATTGTCATCCGATCGGATTACCACTCGATCATTGTCATGATAAACATTGATATAATTATGTGTTTTGGATCGGATGGCTATCCGATCAGATTGTCATCCGATCGAGATGCCATTCTATCCAATCTAGCTTGTTAACAGGTAAAGAACAGACACTTAGAAAAAATTTCAAACATGTAAAGTGCATTGGATCGGATGGCTATCCGATCGGATTGCCATTCATTTGAGATGCCACTCGATCAACCTGACATTTGAAGAACACTTTGAACAATATATGAAAACCAAAAAAATTTCTAAGTTTTTCTCAAAATTGAATATGTTTTCACGTAGAGATTTTGCCGATTTACACAACCCTATGTTCAGTTTTCTCTAACTCGGCCTAGATTAAGAGTAATTTGACTTTATGTGCACCGATAGCCGAACACCTCTAAACATCAAATCTCCAAATTTAACATGTTTATGTTCAAATTGATCCGGTAAACCTATAGATCTAAGGCCAGTGAACAAAACCCTATGTTTGGATTGAATCAAAGCATCTTAAACATGCCTAGATCTAGGTTTCTTATTCTAACAGTCGCCAACAAGCATAAACAACATCAAATATTTAAATTTAACAATCAAAGTTAGAGATCTTACCTTTCCTATAGTGAAGATTGTGCAAGCCAATAATCCTATGAAACTTGGAATGCAAGAGTGTGAAACAAGATCAAGAAAAGTGAGAGAGTTTGGGAGAGTGTCGGATGGTCAATCGTTCGAAGAAGTTTCACTGAATGAGCCTTGACCACTATTTATAGAAGTGGCCAAGTGTACGATGGCCATCCGATCGGATTGTCATCCAATCCAAACACCTCTCATTTGACTTTTGATGTTTTGACCTTTTGACATTTTGGCATTTTATCAAGTTTGGTCAGTTTTAGAAATCCACTTAAGTATCTAGGTCCAAGTTAATGACCCTAGGTACTGTCTACCAAGTCCAAGTTAATAACCTTGGTTGACCCGAAACGAAACAAACTGACATTTTTTCAAGATTAGCTCCCAACCCTGTTGTCCAGTTCAGAAACTTCCTGCTCCGCTTCATGACTGCGAGTCTAAAGATTAGCTTTCTACCTTGGTTTATCGATAAACTAAAGCAAAAATGTAAAATCTTTTGTGATTTTAAGAAAGTTTATACTAGAAAACTAAGAAATCTTTTTGGTTTTTTTATGCTAAACATGAAATGAAATGAAATGCAGTAAAAGAAAACTATTTACAAACACATTTTTGGTGAGCGTGTTAGGGGATCATATCAGCTACCGATAAGCTACAAGTACCGTTGAGTTTGATTACACACTAAGTATTAAACAATTCACTTAGATTGCCGATATACTGATCCTTTTTAAATTTTTACACAAATTTCAATCTATTCAGGATACGAGTTAATGTTTTAAATGCTTAGCTTATACACGTGTCCCACCTTAGAATATACTCTCGTATCCAGACTTCTATATTCAGTCTTACAGGTAAACGTACAATAATGATATCTGTAACGGGTAGTGCGAGGCCTTGAGAGCTCAGGTTAGAACTTCCGTTCAGACAGAGAGATGATGACTCGACTTTCGGTGTGTCCCATTTGGGGATCTTTTCTTCAACAGCACATGATTAGTATTTTGCAATGTTTCATCATTTTTTATGCTGAGGGGAGGCTTTTAAGATTAAAGCAGTGCAGAGTATTATACGAGGACTAGGCTATTGCTTCCGCAAAATCAGAAGTCCTGATATAATACCCCAGATATCATTACGCACATAGACCTAGTATGTCAAAAGTAGAAAATCTTTCAAACAAGATTTCAGGGGTTACCTATATATCCAAGAGATGTTCCCCACGAAATAAGCAAGAAATGTTTTTAGGTTTATATCCCGAACAAATCTACTAAATGTATAAAAACCTACCGGCATATCATCAGTGAGACTGCTTAATACCTTTTAAACAATACATATCTTTAGCATACCGTAACTGTTTAGCTGATGTACTATCATTTCCCCTTTTTACACAAACTCTTTTTGAGGTTTTCTATTGTTTTTGGATTTTTAAAATATATCATGTTTTTGGATTTTTGCATTTTTTATTGTTTTTGTATTTTCTGAAAATATTTTCTATCTCCCCCTAAATACCAAAACAACTAAAAATACGACAAACTAGTGCAGTCTGCTTCTCAACATCATCTGCAGTGGTTTTCTCATCAACGCCAAGTAACTCCTCCGCATCCGACAATAGCTTCATACCGTTCAATTTTAAAAGATATTGAAAACGACTTTTATCAAAAGCTTTGGTATGTAAGTCTGCCTTTTGTTCTTCGGTGTGGATTTTATCAATTCATATCAACTTCTTCTCGAAGCAATCTCGGATGAAGTGATGACGAATTTCAATATGTTTGGTTTTAGCGTGATGTACCGGATTTTTCGTTATGTTGATTGCAGCCTCATTATCAACAAAAATAAGTGAAGTAAGAAATTGCAAACCATAATCACGCATTTGTTGGTGAATCCACAGGATCTGAGAGCAGCAGCTGCTGGCAGATACGTACTCTGCTTCACATGTTGATAAAGCAATAGAGGTTTGCTTCTTACATTGTCACGTGACCAGTCGGGGTCCGAAAAATTGGCATCATGCAGTTGTTGATTTAGCATTGACTTTGCAGCAACCGAAGTCAGAATCAGAGTATCCTTCGAGCGAAAGTCACCATCTTTGGGATACCACAACCCCAGGCTTGGGGTTCCTCTCAGGTAGCGTAGAATCCTCTTGACGATTAACATGTGCGAGGCTCTTGGACTTGACTGATATCGGGCTGCGAGGCAAGTTGGGTACATTATATCACGCCTCGATGCTGCCAAATACATTAGCGAGCCGATCATTGAGCGGTATAATGTTTCGTCGACCTTCTCTCTGGTGAGATCAGGATTGATACCATGATTCGTTGCTAATGGGGTGGACATTGGTGCCATGTCGGACATCCCAAATTTCTCTAGAACGTCGTGAACATACTTTGTCTGATGTATGAAGGTTCCATCAGGCATTTGGTCGACCTGGATCCCTAAGAAGAACTTCATCTCACCCATTGAAGACATCTCGAACTTCTGCTTCATCACTTTCTCGAAATCTTTGCGGAGTTCTTCATTTGTTGACCCGAAAATAATGTCATCAACATATATCTGGATGATCAGAAGATGACCATCGACTTCCTTCGTGAAGAGGGTAGCATCCACCTTTCCTCGGATAAAACCGTTGGTAAGAAAATGTTGAGAGAGCGTCTCGTACCAGGCTCTTGGAGCCTGATGCAAACCATACAGCGCTTTGTCCAAGAGGTAGACCTTGTCTTTGTGTATCGGATCCGTAAAGCCCGGTGGCTGTCCGACATAGACCTCCTCCTTCACGTTTCCGTAAAGGAATGCCGATTTGACATCTAGCCGGTATACTTTGAAACCTTTCCATGAAGCAAACGCTAGGAATATCCTAATAGCTTCAAGTCGAGCAACTGGAGCGTAAACCTCTGTGAAGTTTATCCCTTCTTGCTGACTGAAACCCTGGACCATGAGAAGAGCTTTGTTTCTAACAATAACTCCTCGGTCGTCTCTTTTGCACTTAAACACCCACTTTGTGTTTATCTTTCGATGTCCGTCAGGCAGATCCACAAGCTTCTAAACTCCAAGCTTTTCAAACTGAGTCAGCTCCTCTTGAATAGCAATTACTCACGACTCCTCTGTTAGTGCCTCTTTGTAAGTCCGCGGTTCAATCTGTGAAATAAAGCAACTGAGTAAGAATTCAGTTTGTAATGGAGCTATTTTAGTGTAAAAATAAGTAAGCCCTTGGTCAATTTAACTCCTAGTGCGAACTCCTGACTGCAGCTCTCCTATTATCAACTCCTCGGGATGGTATGAAAGAGTCCTCGGCATAACTTCGCCAGGAACATCCACCCCGCCTTCCAAATTAGTAACATTATGATCCATAACTTGTTCATTGTCAAGAACTGTCTGATCTGAAGATTGGATTTGCTCCCCCTCAGACTCTGAATCACCACGATCAAAAGTAGGAATATCATCAGATTCTGAATTATTGTTGACAACCGTCTGATTTTCAGGGGCAGGTTCGCGTTTCGAAGTAATCGGAGTTTCCTGAACTTCATCCTTCTCTCCAGCATGACTAGGACCAGCTTCATCATCGTTGGAAGTTTGTTATTGACGTTTAGAAGACCCTGCTGGAAATATTCCCTGAGATGCTTCATATTCTTGTAAAATATCCAAATCATCAAAGAACTCTGGCTCTTCTTCTAACTCGAATGAATCCCATAAGGTATCGTAGTTGAATTGCTATGAGTCTGCGGGCTTCTGTGGAGGCATAGTATAGCCTTGACATTTAACATGCTGTGCTTCGATGATCTTCTTGAGACTTGGAACAAGACTCGTCTGAGTGGACTGGCATACCCCACAAAGATACCTTCTATGCCCTTTGAACCAAACTTGCCATCGGGATCTAGAACTATGTAGGGTGACCCGAACGGCTCTAAATACTCGAGATTAGGCTTGCGATTGTTGATCAACTCGAAACATGTCTTGTTGTGCTTCTTCATAGTAAGTACCCTGTTGAGTGTATAGCAAGCGACTGATACTGCTTCTGCCCAGAAATTAACCGGTAACTTTGAGTCAGCTAGCATCGTTCGAGCCGTTTCAATCAACGTTCTGTTCTTTCTTTCTGCAACTCCATTCTGTTACGGAGTATAGGGTGCGCTGAACTCTTGCAATATACCTCTTCTATCACAGAACTCCTCCATTCTGTTGTTTTTTAATTCCGTACCGTTGTCACTTCTTAGTCTGCGTATGCGGGCTTGGTACAAACTCCCAATCTTCCTGAATATCCTCAGCAAACTCTCAAATGTTTCATCTTTTGACCTCAAGAACGTCACCCACGAGAATCTCAAATCGTCATCAGTGACCACTAAGAAATAAAGATCACCCGTTATGCTTTTGACATTGATAGGACCAAAGAGATCCATGTAAAGTCTTTCTAGCGGCTACGAGACTGAGTTCATCTTTTTACCAGGATGAGATTTCTTTTGTTGTTTACCCTTTATACAACTGATACACTCCCCTTCAAGATGAAAACTCTTCAAGTGAACACCTTTTACCAAATCATTATGCACTAGGTGGTTCATCTTGCGTAGGTGAATGTGGCCCATCTTTCGGTGCCACAACACAGACTCCTTTTCAGTGGCTTTTGATATGAATCAGTGAGTTTGACCCATGGTAGTCGTAGCAACATTCATATCCAACATGTACAGATCATTAACTCTCGGTGCTCGCATGATGATCCACTCCTCGCGGATGACAAACCCCGGCTTCAGAATCAGACATTCTTTATCAGTGAAATGTGTAGAATATATTATGTCACAGATTTGAGAAATGCTAAGCAAGTTGTTCTCCAGCTCTACTATATAATTGACTCTTTCAAACGTGGTTACACCATTTGATAATGTCCCTTCACCAATAATAGGTCCTCCTTAATTACCAGCATAACCGACGTATCCACCGTTGAACCCTCTAACATCGTAAAGCATAGTCTTTCTCCCTGTCATGTGCCGGGATGCTCCACTATCCACCGTTAAACCTATTTCACTATTCCGGAGTGTTTGTTGCATTAAACTGGTTATATTTACGCATTGGTGCGCGTATAACCTTCCAGAAAGCGATTTAGAGCCCGAAATCGAACAAGAATTGATATGTGCAAATGATACACATATTTATTCAAATCCGAAGTATGAAATATAATATTTTATTGGTTTGGTCTTTGTTTGATGGTTGAAGTGACACAGGTGTCACAGTCTCCCCTACTTTAGGAAATTTCGTCCCGAAATTTAATTCTAGAGGAAACTTGTGAAGACAGCTGTGGCGGTTTCGCCTTCAAATATATCCATTGAACCCTTAAGTAAAACTCTGGGCCATGTTAGGATTCTTACCGAATTTGTTAACCCTCAAAGTGAAGTCCTTGTAGTAATAAAACATGGGATTTTGAATTACGGACAAAAGAACATTTCCCTTGAAGACTTATCATAGGAAACTTGTGTGTGTTTGAAATCAGAATTGGGGAGTGTAAGATAAAATGACATCGGTCAAGGTTCAAGACTTCTCCCGTATCATTACTCTTGTCACTAAAGGTCTTAACACATGACAAAACTTCCTGTGGTTTCTGTGCACTGAATTCCATAATTATGTAGGCCTCCATAATTATGTAATTCCTTGCACAGTCCGCACAGTTCATTTCATAATGCGTAGGGAAAAAAATCAATTGAATAACCATGAAGCGACGTGACTAGACCACCAAAGGATCTTTTCAACTAGATCAACGAACGATCTTTTTAACTAGATCAACACATGATCTTCTTAACTAGACCGTCGTACGATCTCTTTAAATAGACCACTTAAGGGATCTTTTTAATTATATCATCACATGATATTTCTAATCAGATTTTCAAATCAATCTGTTTATCTAGACCACTCAAGGGGTCCAATTTTTGAATAGTACTTTATAACCCAAGGAACTTGACTACAACGTAGAAGTCCATTAAGGATTTAAGATAGTAACTTTGGATATCCTACTATGAATCCCTCATATGAGATATGAAAGACTCTACGAGGATTTGGATGGATCACATACAACCACAAAACATGTAAGAAAACACATAAGCACAAAATTAGCTAACCTGATTCTTTAATTTGTTATCTTTAGGCATGGATATTTAAAGTACACTAGGAATCCAATCCATGGATTTCATTTGGCACTTTAATCATTTTCAAGGATCCATCTATAAAGATAGAAGGATCTTAAGAGGAATTTGGCTTTGTTTCTTAAAAGAAACGAGTGTTTAAGGTTCTTGGGGAGATCACAAGTGATCATAAGATGACAGGACCACATGAGTAGTTTATCTTTGGGTTGACATCATAAGGTTGCATCAAACATTCACACAATCGCATAAATTTTGCAGAAATAAAAGCAACAAATCTTTATTTATGTAATAACCAAATTGTTTTGAAGTGTTAAAAGATAACAACCGAGGAATTACAAAACACTAATTGTTCACTGCTGCATCATTGTTCCCGTTTGCCTCATTGATGTTAAATGCTCGTCCTCGTGATGGAGGTGCGTTAACAAGTCTTGGGCAATTGTTTCTGTAGTGGGTAAGGTCACCACAGTTATAACATGACCCCGGTGGAAACCGTGCTTGAACAGCAGCAGGGTTTGCAGCAGCTTGATTTGCATAACGACAAACATTGATCAAATGTCCCAACCGCCCATAGTGGGTACATTTGTGACACTGCTCTTGCTCTAGATGATGACGGTTGCATTTGTTGCACAAAGGCGCGGTACCAACATAGTTTTTCCTTTTGCGAGGTTGTGCTGGCTGGTTTGGTGCAACCTGTTTGTCTTGAGCAGTTATGGCGCAGTTTTGAGAGGCTTTGCGCTTCTTCTTCTTGGATACCTCAGCCTGTTTTTCCTTTGGTTCATCTTGAGCAGTCTTGTCAGATGGTCTTGGGTCGCCCTTCCGAAATAGCTTACCCTTCCTGATATGGGATTCAGTCAGAGTGGCAGACAATTCAATGGCTTGTCTGACAGTAGTAGGGTTGCTGCCAGTAACGATATCCTGAACTACGTCAGGAAGACCATCAATGTATTTCTCAATCGCCTTATCCAGAGGCGTAACCATAGTAGGGCATAACAGGCTCAATTCCTCATAGCGGTCAGTATAGGCTCGATGTTCTCCACTGTCTTGCTTCAGGTCATCGAATTCCCTTTCTAATGCTCTCAATTCATGACGAGGACAAAACTCCTTCATCATAAGAGCCCTAAGCTCAGCCCAAGTTTGTGCTAATGCAACCTCAGCACCGCGGTCCCTCATAATTCCGTTCCACCATGTGAGAGCCCTTTTCTGAAACACACTGGAAGCAAACTCGACCTTGCGATTATCAGGACACTGAACGTGACAGAACGTACTCTCAGTGCTCTCGAACCATTGTAGGAGCCCAGTTGCTCCTTCAGAACCACTAAACTTGAGTGGCTTAGCCAAATTGAAACTCTTGAAATTGCATGGAGCATTATGGTTGTTAAGGGCTTGATTCATTTGAGCAAAAAGATTTGGGAAGGCAGCAGCCATTTGCTGCGCGATGATTTCCGCCAGTTCGGCATTTGCCATCTGATTGTCACCTCGAGGAGGCATTCTAAAAGAGGAACATGAAAGGAAACGAGTGAGAGAATTAGACGAAAAAAATGAGATGGAACAAATCTGATGAAAGCAGGGATGGTGGTCATTCGTTTGTTACTACAAAGCAACAAACGACCCTGGTGATTAATCAAAGTAAGTAGGTCAAAAATAATGTATCACGAAGACATGCTCGCCTATAAGTGGACACCCACCCCAAGAGTTCCCAGGTAAGAGTGACTGGTCCGATATTGTGGATTTGTACGAACACTCTAGCCTTAGACAGAAAGCTCAGGGTACAGGCACCCACCCTTCCAGTTTGCACGTGTTCACATTATTTAGACTAACTTTGACGGGATTTTGAAAACTTAGAGGGTTCAAAACCATATAATAAATCATCCTAGAACAGATGATTAGTTTTCAAAGCGGGATAGAAATTTGTGTTCTTATTGTGGTTGTCACCTAAGAATAAGTGACGATATTGTTTTAAAACTAAACACAAGAAAACTTGTGTTAGGGTCCTAGGAAGGTTATAGTCTAGGTGAAAGCATTACTAATAACCTAATTCCCTATAACCATTGGCTCTGATACCAACTTTTCTGTCACACCCCGACCACGTAGAACAACCAGACGTGGCGGAAACGTCGGGGAGTGTTGTAACAAAATCATTGTTTCATAACCATGGAATAAATAAATTCTGTTTTATTGAATAAATGAACTCATTGTTTTAATACAATCAAATAAGTACAACTATGATCTTCCAAGTTTTAATGTTGCTAAGGCACGAGTCCATCCTAAATGTAGCATGTATCAACAATCATTGCAAAGCAGTACCTGAAACATGTGTAAAAATAGGTACGTCAGCATAAAAATGCCTGTGAGATACATAGGTTTTGTGAAAATAGGATTCGTGACTTGTAAGTTTAAGAAAATGTTTAATAAAGTTTAGTCATAAACCTTGTAAATTGATTTGTTTTGTAAATCGTTTGAAAAACAATAAGATCAGATGATATGTATAAATAAATATAAGGTTAAATGAATAACCATGTAAAATGAGTTTGTATAAGATAAGTTGCTTGTAAAACAATATTTTGATAAAAAGGCTTATAGTATATTTGAAAATATACTTTGGATTTTAAGAGAATCGAATGAGTAATATATTAAAGTATATTTCAGTTCCAATATCGTTAACCCAAGTGTACTAAATAACTTATATATAAGAAGTACCAGCGGCGTATCTACCATGTTTTCATCATATTACACCCGTCCCGTTATCTAAACACTAACCAAAACCCAATCGATAGATAGATAGTACTTTAAATATACCTTCGTTTGTTTAAAATAATAGTTTTAAGTAGTATATTACAAGTATACTTCGGATTTATAAATAACATATTAAACTATGTTTTGGTTTTATAAATAACATATCAAAATATGCTTTGGAAGTGATAAATAAAATATATGTTTGTTTTGTACAATATCACACATGGGAGCATATCATACTATACTTTTGGGAGTATAACTAAATATACAAAAATAATGTGATTTAAGAATTCATTCAGACCTAGTGCATCAAAATACACCTTTGAGACTATAGGGATACCACAAAGGAAAATCCCTATTTGGATGGAGAAAGAAATTGGTTTCAGACATTCCATGACAACAGGAATGGGGTGTCAAATCCTATAGCGCTATATCATACTACCAACCGGTCTGGTGAACAAAATAAGTACAATTCAACAATAAATGTTATAGTCTTTGAAAAATCAGTGTTTAAACCATAGATAGTCATTCAGTTTGTCAACAGATAAGTACTAACATGTATAATCAAGTTTGGTATCAAAACAAATGTCACACCCCGACCACGTAGAACATACAAAACGTGGCGGAAATGTCGGGGAGTGTTGTAACAGAATTAATTGTTTCAAACCCATGGCAATTGAAGTTTCGTTTTATTGATTAGAAGTGTTACAATGTCTTAACAAACAAGGAAATACAACATAATTAACTAGTCTTGCATCTTTTATTGTCACTAAAGCCCAAGTCTGCCTATGTGTATCTTGATCATCTTATGCAACAGCTCTTGAAAAACACATGTGAAAATAGGTACGTCAGCATAAAAATGCCTGTGAGATACATAGGTTTTGTGAAAATAGGTTTCATGACTTATGTTTGAGAAAATGTTTAGTCATGAACCTTGTAATTTGCTTTGTTTTGTAAATCGTTTGAAAAACGATAAGATCAGATGATATGTATAAATAAGAGAATAATGTATGGTTAAATGAATAACCATTGTAAACTGAGTTTGTATAAGATAAATTGTTTGTAAAACAATGTATTGTGAAAAGTATGTTATTTGTATAAAATGTTATATGTATCAAACTGAAATGATTCAAATAACGATACGATATGTAATACCATACAAACACTTATATATAGGAAGTACCAGCGGCGTATCCACCATGCTTGTATCATATTACACACGCATCGTTACTTAATCACTTAATGAAACCAAACCAAACAATGTAAGATGTCTATGTTTAAACCAACTTCCAAATGTATTGCAATAATATGTTAAAATGTTTATGTCAAGATGTAAATCATATAATGTATAACCAATGTCAAAAGTGTTTATGTGTCAAATGTAAACCATGTAATGTGTAACCAAAATGATATGTATGGCTAGTGAAATGCATCAACTAAACCATATGCACAAGAACATAGTATTGAAGTAAAACTTAGTTTAACTCAAAGTTATGTTTTGTGTAGTAAATGCATGATCAATGTAAATCATGTAATACGCATCCAAAATGTAAGCATGTGATGAATAACAAATATACTAAGTATGTGACAATAGACATACGTAGCATGTAACCTGTACTAAGTATGCAACAATAGACATACGTAGCATGTAACCTGTACTAAGTATGCAACAATAGACATACGTAGCATGTAACCTGTACTAAGTAATGCACACAATGGGCACACCTAGCATGAAATGTAATGAAATCATGTACTATAATGTACTACTGAACATAGAAGGTATATGATGTGAAAACATGGAAAGCATGAAAATAACAAGTAGGCACATGTGTTCCACCCCAAAATGTTTGGAAAACAGTAAAAGAGGGGTCTATGTACTCACTTGAGATTGCTTAGTAGTCCTTGAGTAACAACCAAACAATGCTAGAGATCGCGGATATCAAACGGCACCTAATATAGGTAACTATGTTAATAAACCGGACCTAAATCGGAGGATTTAGATAGAATGAGGGTTTGTAAACCAAACGAGTATAGAGACTCGTGTCATATGGTTTAACAAAGGCTACATACTAAATGAAACCTAACCTAAGTGTTTACGACCCATTACGACCCGTTTAGGTAGCTTATGCTACTTTAACGCGTCGTTCGCGTGAAACGCGTTCGGATCGCCTAACTAGCCCTATGACAAGTGTTATATGCCTAAACATGTTACATAATCAGTTATGTGACAAACGTTTAGGTTACATATGCTTAATTACCAATTATACATGAAAAGGGTATTCTGGTAATTTACCTAAGGCATATAAACTACCTATCATACAACTACTCAAACGATGTGACCATAGGGTATAACCTCAGAAGGTTATTCCCTACCAACTATGGTAACCTAATGTGTTTGGTCAGATCCTAATGATCGACCAAATGGGTCGGGTTCGAAGGTATAAGCGATTTATTAGATCGCTTACCCTACGACCCTAGACAACGTGGTAATCAGTAGGCATAGTCCCAAGGGACTATAACCAACGTGATTACACTCACGTTGCGAAGTTCAAACGAACTTCGCATTGACCATAAACTGGTCAATGCAGAAAGTCAAACGAAGTTTGACTTTCAGACTCGAAAGACTCGAAAAGCAATAAAAGAACGAAAGAATACTTACGAAGGGTCCCCGAATGCTAATTTCGATTCAAAAATCTCAGGTATGAAACAATAGTTTCAACTTAGAGTTTCTCAAATCAAAATTCTTGTAAGTTTTGCAATGGGGTGGATGGGTATTTATAGGAATACCCGAACCGTTAGGATCGTTTCTTGAATAACGTGATCGAATCTTGTGCGTACACTTGTTGGCAAGTTGTGGTGACTAAAAATGGGTTCTTATCAGCTGACTAGACAAGTGTGAGTGTGTGGTGGAGGATTAAACAGCTGCAATCTGATGTTAAATACACTTAATCTGGTCTGGTTAGGCAGTCGCGTAGCGCTACTGTAAAGGCATTAGGCAGTCGCGCTACGCTAGCACCCCCCTGTTTCAGAAATGTTTCAAAAGTGGCAGAAATGGTCCCTGCACGTGTTTAAGGCCTTTTTCGATGCGTTTGAACCCCGTTAACCTCATTTCAAGGCTATAAAATGAAGTTAAAGTATAGGGAACTCAAAACATGCTCAAAAATATGTCGGGTGTTGGTTCGTTTGGTCGTACGAACGCGATGTTCGCTTAATTACGACGGAATGCGCATAAGCGCGAAAAACGATCCAAAATGCGCGACGAATGGATTTTTCTTATGCCGAACACTAAAATAAAATATTTTAGTGCTTACATAAATTTTTGGATGTCCGGATGTATTCAGAACGTAAGTTATGCGCGAAAGTGCAAACTTGTGCACTTTTTGACACTTTTAGTCCCTGAATGACACAAAAGTTTATTTTAGCACACCGAACCCCTCAAAGCCTATTTCTAAGCTATGTAAAGGATATTTAAGGTGTGTTTAACTTATGGTCATGTTCCGGAATGTCTGTTACAGTTCAAATTGGCATACTTTCGCAGTTTGTCAAGTTTAGTCCCTGTAAGCGATATAACTTGATTTCGGCATACCAAACCTTCCAAAACTTATTTCTAAGTTATGTAGAGGTTATTTAAGGTATGTTAAACCTATTTCACTATTCCGGAGTGTTTGTTGCATTAAACTGGTTATATTTACGCATTAGTGCGCGTATAACCTTCCAGAAAGCGATTTAGAGTTTGAAATCGAACAAGAGTTGATATGTGCAAAAGATACACATATTTATACAAGTCCAAAGTATGAAATACAATATTTCATTGGTTTAGTATTTGTTTGATGGTCGCAGTGACGCAGGTGTCACAGTCTCCCCTACTTTAGGAAATTTCGTCCCGAAATTAATTTCTAGAGGAAACGTGTGAAGACAGCTGTGACGGTTTCGCCTTCTAATAGATCCATTAAACCCTTAAGTAAAACTCTGGGCCATGTTAGGATTCTTAGCGA
The DNA here is from genome assembly GCA_030545235.1 of Helianthus tuberosus. Taxonomy (NCBI): domain Eukaryota; kingdom Viridiplantae; phylum Streptophyta; class Magnoliopsida; order Asterales; family Asteraceae; genus Helianthus; species Helianthus tuberosus. The sequence goes on from JARYGA010027047.1 coordinate 29,336, forward strand.
AAATGTCAACCCTCAAAGTGAAGTCCTTGTAGTAGCAAAACATGGAGTTTCAAACTATAGACAGGAGAGCGTTTCCCGTGAAGAATTATCATAGGAAACTTGTGTGTGCTTGAAATCAGAATTGGGGAGTATAAGAATATATGACATTAGTCGAAGTCCAAGACTTCTCCCGTATCATTACTCTTGCCACTGTTGGTCTTAACACATGACAAAACTTCCTGTGGTTTCTGTGCACTGAATTCCATAATTATGTAGGCCTCCATAATTACGTAGTTCCTTACACAGTCCGCACAGTTCATTTCATAATGCGTATGGGGAAAAATCAAACGAATAATCCTGTGGTGATTTAACTTGACTGTAATAGAGTCTCTTTAACTAGGTCACCAAAGGATTAGATCAACGAACAATCTCATGAACTAGACCACCCGAGGGCCTATTTAACTACATAAACACCTGATATGTTTAACTAGATTATCGAACCAATCTATTTAACTTAGATCGACGTAGGATCTCTTTAACTATATCAACACATGATATATTTAACTGGATTGTTGAACCAATCTATTTAACTTAGATCTACGTAGGATCTCTTTAACTATATTTTTGGGTAAAGGGTTACCCCAGGTGAATTTTATAAATAACCAAATAAGAACAAAGGCATGCCTGAACGGACATACCAACTAGACTTGACAACCCAAGCCTAGGAAATCCAAAATAAACAACCAAAACAAGCCAACACAAACAACCAGCCAAAAGAAAACACAACCCTAACCGAACAAAACAAAACTCAAGCGACTATATCTAGCCTGGATCAATAACTTCAGCATTAGGAAGGATCTCCCACTTCTTCAACAGCCTCTGGTTATTGGCTTCACCTCTGATCTTAAAACCCATCAATCTTAGTCTTACTGTCTTCAAAATCCTCTCAGTAACCGACTCGACACTTGGATTCAAACATGAAAACAAGCAGTTGTTTCGCTCTTGCCAAATAAAATACGTGGCAGCCGCAATGACCAACTTACTAACAATATCATCCGTCTTCTTCGATCTCGCGTTATGACCAAACCATCCCATAATTGAGTGGCACGAATCATCAACAGTTCCCATGTTCACCATAACTTTAACCTTTCGCCAAACTTGAGTTGCAAACGAACACTGAAAAAAAAATGGTCTCGTGAATCACGATCATTCCTACATAACGGACAACACATAAGTCTTAAATTAGTTTCACTCCCCGCCTCCCACACAGCTAACCGATCTTGTGTCTTTAGTTTATTCTTGATTACGAGCCATAGGTGAAACGAGTGTCTAGGGATGCATTGACTAAACCATACCCCATTAACCCATGAAACCGGGTGTTCACGGTGGCGGGTATTTTGCCAAACTTCCATAGATCCGAAAGGCCTTATGTTACCATTTAAATTTTTCCAGCTTGTACTATCCTCCATATTCTGTATCAACTGCGGAACACTTAAGCCAATTAAGACCGGATATAGATCATACCATGCACGGGGCCACTTCCACTGGCCATTCTCATCAACAAGCTCCGCCAGAGACGAGTTAAGATTAAAACCCGCATTAGCAATTCTTCTAGGAGTAATGAAAGAGTTGAGGGGACTAAGCTGGCACCAGTTGTCACTCCATACATTAGTTTGATTACCACTCCGAACCGCTTTCCATACAAATGGACGGATAGCACTTCGAATTGCCAAAATTTTTCTCCACCCCCAACTGATACTCCCACGAGGTTGAATATCCCAAAAGCTTCTCCCATTTAACTTATGAGAATAGATCCACTGAACCCAAAGCGACTTCCGTCTAGTGAGAATACTCCATATATGGTTGGTCATAAGCGCTTTATTCACATCAGCTATGCTCCTAATGCCTAATCCACCTTCCTCCTTAGGCAAGCAAACCTCAGCCCAAGACACCTTCGCTTTAACCCTACCTTGATTATTAGCATTCCACAAGAACTGATGCATGAGTTTCTCTAGATCATTAGTGACTCTTGTAGGAATAATAAAGACAGAAGCCCAATAAATGTGCATAGATGACAGAACCGAGTTAATAAGCTGCAACCTACCAGCAAAAGATAGCGATCTATTCAACCAACTACCTATTCTCTTCTCCATTCGATCAATCAACGGCTTACAATCTTTAAACATGAGCTTTGTTGAAATCAACGGCACCCCCAAATATTTAACAGGCAACATACCTTGATTAAACGTGATGATTTGAAGAATTTCCTGCTTCACATGATTCGGCACATTACAGAAATACACCGTGCTCTTAGCCGGGCTAGGCTTTAGGCCCGAAGCATTGGTGAACCTCTCAAGAGCATCGCTAACTTTCTTAACCGAAACGATATCCCCATGCACAAAAATGAATAGATCATCCGCAAACGACACATTAATAATCCTCTGTTTAGAACAGTGAGCATGGAACTTGAAACCCGTAGCTGGGCTTGCACCCCGCTACAAAAGTAACGATAGAACTTCCATAACCAACGTGAACAAGTATGGCGACATAGGATCACCCTGCCGTAACCCCCTTCTACCTTTGAAATACCCATGCAGATTACCATAAAGGCTTATAGAGTAAGTGACCGAAGTAACACATGCCATAATCCATGTAACCATCGTAGTATGTAACCCGAAACCACATAAAACACTCTCCAAGAATGCCCAATTGACCGTGTCATAAGCTTTTTGAATATCTATCTTGAAAGCACATCTAGCGGGACCACGATCCAAATGATAATTGTGCATTAATTCCTGAGTCAGGAGAATGTTATCCGAAATTTTCCTACCCGGAACAAAAGCCGATTGATTAATGTTAACCAAATCACCCAAGCTACCTTTCAATCTATCCGTAATGATCTTGCTAATACATTTATATAAGACATTACAACACGAGATAGGACGATAATCAAGAACCGAGTCAGGCGTTTCCACTTTAGGCACAAGAGCCAAAATCGTATGATTAAGCTGCTTCAGAAGTTTACCATTATCAAAGAAATCTAACACAGCATTAGATACATCATTACCCACAATATCCCAAGCATTCTTAAAGAAAGCCGATGTGTAACCATCAGGACCCGGGGCTTTATTTTCAGCAATACTAAACATAGCATTCTTCACTTCCTGACGGGTAACCTGACGAACCATGAAACTAGCATCACTAGCAGTCAACACATTTATATCCAGCTCCTCCATATTAATGGGCGAAACTTGATCCAACCGCCCCAGAAAATTTTCATAATGATGAACAAGAGCACCAGGCACATTATCGCCTTCAAAACGACTACCAGCTATATCCTGAATCGAGTGGATTTTACCTCTAGCATTCTTGCATTTAAGCATGTTATGAAAATAAGCCGTATTAGAATCACCAGCACACAACCACTCCACTTTAGACTTCTGCTTTAGGAAGCATTCCTCATCATAAGCCGCGGTTTTAAAAAGATTAAGACACTCAGATTCCTTTTCCCTCAAGCCAACATCAAACGGATTATCATTCACCAGCGTCTGAATATCATCCAGCTGCTTCCTTAAATCCACCACTCTATCATGCAGATTACCTTGTTGAACCAAAAGTTTATGCATTAACGGTTTCAAGTTTCAAAGCTTTTTTGCAACCGAGAACATTGTAAATCCTGGAACACTTTTCGACCACTCCTGCTCCACATACACCCTAAATTCTGGCTTAGATGTAATAAAATTCGCGAATTTAAATGGTTTCGGTTTCACCTTTGGCGATAACAGCCACTTGAGAATGCAAGGAGTATGATCCGAGACTCTAAACGGACGATAGCTCACAAAAGCCTCAGGAAACATCTCTAAAAACTTCAAGTTCCCCATGACACGATCAATCTTTTTTAACAAGCCGATACCTTGCTTCGGTTTCTGATTCCACGTATAATGCAGCCCATGCCCCTTAATATCTACCAGCTCCGAATATTGAACACAATCATGAAACTCTCTCATGCCAATAGTACTCTTAGACGGACCATACAAAGAATCTTCCACATGAAGAGCCGAATTGAAATCCCCCATAACTAGCCAAGGCTTATCATGACAAATGTTTTTATGAATACACAAATTCTCCCACAGTCGTCTTCTCTCCTGATACAAATTTTTAGCGTAAACAAACGAACAGAAAACAGCTTTATTATCATGTTTAGAATGGATTTGCGTATGGATAACTTGATCCTCCTGAGATAAAACCATGAGATCCACCACATCCGAATTCCATCCCAAAATGATTCTAGTACCTTGCACACACAAATCACCATTCGATGTCCAAGCCCAATTACGAAAAACACCTTTACACACCTTATCTAGATTTTTAACATCCACATGAGATTCTAGAATGGCACAAACAGTTAACCTATTTTCAGATACAAGCATACGAACCTCGCTTTGTTTCAGGGGTTGGTTCAAACCCCTTATATTCCACGAAGCTATACTATCCATTTAAACCAACCATACCGGGAGTGCTTGCCCCCTCAGAAGTTTGACTTTGTTCATGCCACATAAAATCAGCCATTTCAGTAGGCACTGTTTCCACTACCTCTTCTTCAGAACTCATAGATTTTCCACCATCCTTTTTCAATTTTGGCCGAGTCTCATTACTATTATTATTACTTGCATTACCATCTGTGAGTTGTATATCATCCATAGCTAAAGCCCCAAACGAGTTGCTAGTACTCACATTACTATCCACTTTGTTACCCGGTTGATCATTCTTTGTACCGGATGTACTCGGACCTTGTTTGTTTACTTTCGGCTTGTAGATAAACTTCAATTTTTGTTTCTTTGGAACAGCTCCTACCCTAGTCGCCTTCCTCTTATCCGTTATAAATCCTTCCTCATCAACTACCACATGTTTCGGGTTATTATTCATATTTTTAACACACGTATTATCATTATGGCCAAACACACAACAAACCGAACACCTTTGTGGCTTCCATTCATATTCCACCTTTACTTTCTCAGTAATATAACCATCCTCATCCAATTTCGGAATAGCAACAACAATATCTTCCTTCAGGTCACTATCAGCATTAACTTCAATTAACGCACGAGCAAAGCTACTCCTTCCCCAATTATCCGAGCACATATCAGCTGTATATCCATCTAACCTTTTAGGAATCCCTATCTTAGACGCCAATAAACTTAGACCATCATCAGTGTAAACCGAGATTGGAACATTATGCAACTTCACCCACACCGGAACAGATTTAATACCCTCTTTTTTAAGACTCACAGACTGAGACCAAACATTCAGAAACAACGGCATTTTCCGGATCAACCAAGGTCCTCCCTCCAACACTTTAGCCATTCCCTCTTTAGTATCAAACTTAAAAAAGAAAAAACCATCAGAATTCATCATAATTTTTGTAAAACCATACTTAGACCAGACATTCTTTGCATAATATTCAACAACCGGGTATGGCAAACGATTACCTAAAAAATATCCATAAAGAACATTTTCAAACTTTTGCTGAACCTTTCGGATGACCTCACGAGGAATCACAACATCAGCATTCTGCAACGTCTCCTTCGAATCCATAAGTCTGAAATTAACTTCACGTTTAACTGACTTGAAACTCTTAACCTTTTCTTCATACGAAGGCACTGAATTACTGTTCTCCCCATCCTCTTCAGTTTTACGATCCTCATGAACCGATGTAACCGGCACACTCACCTTCTCAAGCTCATCGATAATATTTATCATTCTCGGCTCGTTCTGGACTACACCTCTTTTTGGCAACATCGGGTTTCCATCGATTTTCAGCGATCTGACATCAAGTGTATTCCCAAACTTGGACAACATACCACGTATCTCTTGTGAAGCCGCCGGCTTCGAAGAAATAAAAATGTCCCCATGCATCTTTTCATTGAATGCCTGGAAACCTAGATCCTCCAAGCCTTGATCTTTATTTCTCTCCATGCAGCCGAAACAACGATCCCAGACAGACGAATAAAACAAAAAACATGCAGCCACCAGAAAAACCCTAAAACCATATAAACCCTAGTGATAATCTTCAACTCTTAACCGATTAATCCAGGGTTTTCGATCTAGCTAAATTAATCTCAGTTAACCGCAATCAAAAACCACTAAATTAATAAATCAGAGAATCAAACTAAACACTAAGGAGGCGATTGAACAGAAACAAAAAGAAAACCCTAATTCGAAATTGGTCACAATTGCTAACTAGTTCGTTATGGAGTATTGAAAGAATCAAATCTCCAATCACAGACTGTTATACAAAAGATCACAAAGCAGAATCAAGATTTGCGTGAGGAAGCAAAATCGCCAAAGGTTAGAGAGAAAACAACCATTACTTTATCGCTGGATCTCTTTAACTATATCAACGCAGGATATATTTAACTTGATTGTCGAACCAATCTTTTTAACTTAGATCGACGTAGGATCTCTTTAACTTAACTACCCAAGAGGAATATATAACTACATCGATGCAGGATGTATTTAACTAGATTGTCGGACCAATCTCTTCAACTATATCAACACATGTTGTCCTTAAACTCTGGAATAGTACTTTATAATCCAAGGGACTTAACTACAACGTAGGAGTCCATTAAGGATTTAAGATAGTACCTTTTTGAATATCCTACTACGAATCCCTCATATGAAGATAAGAAAAATTCTATGAGGATTTGGATAACGAATATCCAGTGTAAACGAAAACACAAAATGCATAAACACATAGTCACATAACCACAAAATTGTTTATCTAGATCTTTAATTTGTAAGTTTTGTTTTGTTAATACGTACGTGCATTTAAAGCACACTAGGAATCCATTTCATGGATTTCATTCGGTACTTTAAACATTAGCAAGAATCTAACTATGAAGATAGCAAGATCTTCCAAAAATTCGATTTCGTTTTCAAGAAAACACAATATTCGAATTAAGGAACACAAAAATTTGAAGATACGGAAATACCCTTAGGTACCCTATTAAGAATTTATAGTGGTACGTTGGGTATTCATACAGAGTTGTAACTTGCGCCTTGTACTTCGTTTCTTTGCAAGAGAGGGGTACTAAGGATTTCCGTGGAAAACGCAAGAGATAATAAAATGGAAGAAATTACGGGGTAGTCTGTTTTTCAAGGAATACGATTCCATGATTGTCGGTATTGTAGGAGATACGTTGTTTATACATGCCATCATATTTGTACATTGCAATGCAAAATAAAAAGATTTATTTATAAACAACAACAACAACAACTGTTTCATGGACCTTGACAACAAAAGAAAATAATACATAAGGCTTGATTATTTCTAAACAACATTGTCTTCTAGTTGGTCCGATGCTCATCCCTGCGCTGGATTCGCATTAGCAATCTTTGGGCAATTTCTTCGGAAATGGCCCATCTCGCCACAGTTGAAGCAAGGTCCTGGTGGAAGACGAGCTTGAGCAGGATTTACTTGAGGTTGGTTTGGACCAGCTTGGTTCGGGGTAAAACGACAAGCATTTGCCAGGTGACCGAGTCGCCCACATGATGCACACGAACGACACTGTAGGTGAGCTAAGTGGTGTGCATTACATTTGTCGCATATCGGTGCAGTACCGGCATAAGGTTTCCTTGCAGGAGGCCGAGCTGGTTGGTGGCGGATGTTTTGGTTGGGTTGAGCAGCAATCGCAAAATTCTCGAAGCCTTACGTTTCTTAGAAGGTTCGGTTTTGCTTTCCTTGGTTTCCTCCTGAACATTAGCTTCTGGTTTCTTGTCGCCTTTCCGAAAAAGTTTATTCTTCCTGATGTGGGATTCTGTTAGGGTAGCAGACAGTTCAATGGCTTGTCTGACAGTAGTAGGGTTACTGCCAGTAACAATATCCTGAACTAGGTCAGGAAGACCATCAATATATTTCTCAATCGCCTTATCCAGAGGCGTAACCATAGTAGGGCATAACAAGCTCAATTCCTCATAGCGGTCAGTATAGGCTCGATGTTCCCCACTGTCTTGCTTCAAATCATCAAATTCTTTCTCCAACGCTCGCAGTTCATGACGAGGACAGAACTCCCTCATCATAAGAGCTCTAAGCTCGGCCCAAGTTTATGCTAGTGCAATTTCAGCACCCCGGTCTCTCATAATCCCGTTCCACCACGTAAGAGCCCTCTTCTGAAACACGCTCGAAGAAAACTCGACCTTGCGATTTTCAGGACACTGAACGTGACGGAACGTATTCTCAATGCTCTCGAACCATTGAAGAAGCCCAGTTGCTCCCTCAGAACCACTAAACTTGAGCGGTTTAGCCGAGTTGAAACTCTTGAAGTTGCATGGAGCATTGTTGTTGTTGATGGCTTGAATCATTTGAGCATAAAGATTTGGGAAGGCAGCAGCCATTTGCTGCGCGATGATTTCCGCCAGTTCGGCAGTCGCTATCTGGTTCTCGCGTCGAGGAGGCATTCTAAAAGAGGAAACATGAAAGGAAACAAGTGAGAGAATTAGACGAAAAGAATGAGATGAAACAAATCTGATGAAAGCAAGGATAGTGGTCATTTATTTGTTACTACAAAACAACAAACGACCTCGGTGATTAATCAAAGTAAATAGGTCAAAAATAATGTATCGCGAAGACATGCTCGCCTATAAGTGAACACTCATCCCAAGAATTCCCAGGTAAGCACAACTGGTCTCGCGTCTGATGAGATGTATACGAAGTGCTTGCCTAGACAGAAAACCCAGAATACAGGCATTCACCCTTCCAGTTTGCACGTGTTCACATTATTTAAAACCCAAAACCTTGACGAGATTTTGAAAACTCAAAGGGGTTCAAAACCATATAACAGAGGGTTCAAAACCTTACAATAGAGGGTTCAAAACCTTGTAATCAATCATCTTAGAACAGATGATTAGTTTTTCAAAGCGGTTTTGAAATTTATGTTCTTGTTGTGGTAGTCGCCTAAGGATAGGTGACGGTACTGTTTTATGACTAAACGCCAGTAAACTCGCGTTAGGGTCCTAAGAAGATTATAGACTAGGTCAAAGCATTACTAATAACCTAATTCCCTATAACCATTGGCTCTGATACCATCTTTTCTGTCACACCCCGACCACGTAGAACATACAAAACGTGGCGGAAATGTCGGGGAGTGTTGTAACAGAATTAATTGTTTCAAACCCATGGCAATTGAAGTTTCATTTTATTGATTAGAAGTGTTACAATGTCTTAACAAACAAGGAAATACAACATAATTAACTAGTCTTGCATCTTTTATTGTCACTAAAGCCCAAGTCTGCCTATGTGTATCTTGATCATCTTATGCAACAGCTCCTGAAAAACACATGTGAAAATAGGTACGTCAGCATAAAAATGCCTGTGAGATACATAGGTTTTGTGAAAATAGGTTTCATGACTTATGTTTGAGAAAATGTTTAGTCATGAACCTTGTAATTTGCTTTGTTTTGTAAATCGTTTGAAAAACGATAAGATCAGATGATATGTATAAATAAGAGAATAATGTATGGTTAAATGAATAACCATTGTAAACTGAGTTTGTATAAGATAAATTGTTTGTAAAACAATGTATTGTGAAAAGTATGTTATTTGTATAAAATGTTATATGTATCAAACTGAAATGATTCAAATAACTCTACGATATGTAATACCATACAAACACTTATATATAGGAAGTACCAGCGGCGTATCCACCATGCTTGTATCATATTACACACGCATCGTTACTTAATCACTTAATCAAACCAAACCAAACAATGTAAGATGTCTATGTTTAAACCAACTTCCAAATGTATTGCAATAATATGTTAAAATGTTTATGTCAAGATGTAAATCATATAATGTATAACCAATGTCAAAAGTGTTTATGTGTCAAATGTAAACCATGTAATGTGTAACCAAAATGATATGTATGGCTAGTGAAATGCATCAACTAAACCATATGCACAAGAACATAGTATTGAAGTAAAACTTAGTTTAACTCAAAGTTATGTTTTGTGTAGTAAATGCATGATCAATGTAAATCATGTAATACGCATCCAAAATGTAAGCATGTGATGAATAACAAATATACTAAGTATGTGACAATAGACATACGTAGCATGTAACCTGTACTAAGTATGCAACAATAGACATACGTAGCATGTAACCTGTACTAAGTATGCAACAATAGACATACGTAGCACGTAACCTGTACTAAGTAATGCACACAATGGGCACACCTAGCATGAAATGTAATGAAATCATGTACTATAATGTACTACTAAACATAGAAGGTATATGATGTGAAAACATGGAAAGCATGAAAATAACAAGTAGGCACATGTGTTCCACCCCAAAATGTTTGGAAAACAGTAAAAGAGGGGTCTATGTACTCACTTGAGATTGCTTAGTAGTCCTTGAGTAACAACCAAACAATGCTAGAGATCGCGGATATCAAACGGCACCTAATATAGGTAACTATGTTAATAAACCGGACCTAAATCGGAGGATTTAGATAGAATGAGGGTTTGTAAACCAAACGAGTATAGAGACTCGTGTCATATGGTTTAACAAAGCCTACATACTAAATGAAACATAACCTAAGTGTTTACGACCCATTACGACCCGTTTAGGTAGCTTATGCTACTTTAACGCGTCGTTCGCGTGAAACGCGTTCGGATCGCCTAACTAGCCCTATGACAAGTGTTATATGCCTAAACATGTTACATAATCAGTTATGTGACAAACGTTTAGGTTACATATGCTTAATTACCAATTATACATGAAAAGGGTATTCTGGTAATTTACCTAAGGCATATAAACTACCTATCATACAACTACTCAAACGATGTGACCATAGGGTATAACCTCGGAAGGTTATTCCCTACCTACTATGGTAACCTAATGTGTTTGGTCGGATCCTAATGATCGACCAAATGGGTCGGGTTCGAAGGTATAAGCGATTTATTAGATCGCTTACCCTACGACCCTAGACAACGTGGTAATCAGTAGGCATAGTCCCAAGGGACTATAACCAACGTGATTACACTCACGTTGCGAAGTTCAAACGAACTTCGCATTGACCATAAACTGGTCAATGCAGAAAGTCAAACAAAGTTTGACTTTCAGACTCGAAAGACTCGAAAAGCAATAAAAGAACGAAAGAATACTTACGAAGGGTCCCCGAATGCTAATTTCGATTCAAAAATCTCAGGTATGAAACAATAGTTTCAACTTAGAGTTTCTCAAATCAAAATTCTTGTAAGTTTTGCAATGGGGTGGATGGGTATTTATAGGAATACCCGAACCGTTAGGATCGTTTTTTGAATAACGTGATCGAATCTTGTGCGTACACTTGTTGGCAAGTTGTGGTGACTAAAAATGGGTTCTTATCAGCTGACTAGACAAGTGTGAGTGTGTGGTGGAGGATTAAACAACTGCAATCTGATGTTAAATACACTTAATCTGGTCTGGTTAGGCAGTCGTGTAGCGCTACTACAAAGGCATTAGGCAGTCACGCTACGCTAGCACCCCCCTGTTTCAGAAATGTTTCAAAAGTGGCAGAAATGGTCCGTGCACGTGTTTAAGGCCTTTTTCGATGCGTTTGAACCCCGTTAACCTCATTTCAAGGCTCTAAAATGAAGTTAAATTATAGGGAACTCAAAACATGCTCAAAAATATGTCGGGTGTTGGTTCGTTTGGTCGTACGAACGCGATGTTCGCTTAATTACGACGGAATGCGCATAAGCGCGAAAAACGATCCAAAATGCGCGACGAATGGATTTTTCTTATGCCGAACACTAAAATAAAATATTTTAGTGCTTACATAAATTTTTGGATGTCCGGATGTATTCAGAACGTAAGTTATGCGCGAAAGTGCAAACTTGTGCACTTTTTGACACTTTTAGTCCCTGAATGACACAAAAGTTTATTTTAGCACACCGAACCCCTCAAAGCCTATTTATAAGCTATGTAAAGGATATTTAAGGTGTTTTTAACTTATGGTCATGTTCCGGAATGTCTGTTACAGTTCAAATTGGCATACTTTCGCAGTTTGTCAAGTTTAGTCCCTGTAAGCGATATAACTTGATTTCGGCATACCAAACCTTCCAAAACTTATTTCTAAGTTATGTAGAGGTTATTTAAGGTATGTTAAACCTATTTCACTATTCCGGAGTGTTTGTTGCATTAAAATGGTTATATTTACGCATTAGTGCGCGTATAACCTTCCAGAAAGCGATTTAGAGTTTGAAATCGAACAAGAGTTGATATGTGCAAAAGATACACATATTTATACAAGTCCAAAGTATGAAATACAATATTTCATTGGTTTGGTATTTGTTTGATGGTCGCAGTGACACAGGTGTCACAGTCACCCCTACTTTAGGAAATTTCGTCCCGAAATTAATTTCTAGAGGGAACTTGTGAAGACAGCTGTGACGGTTTCGCCTTCTAATAGATCCATTAAACCCTTAAGTAAAACTCTGGGCCATGTTAGGATTCTTAGCGAAAATGTCAACCCTCAAAGTGAAGTCCTTGTAGTAGCAAAACATGGAGTTTCAAACTATAGACAGGAGAGCGTTTCCCGTGAAGAATTATCATAGGAAACTTGTGTGTGCTTGAAATCAGAATTGGGGAGTATAAGAATATATGACATTAGTCGAAGTCCAAGACTTCTCCCGTATCATTACTCTTGCCACTGTTGGTCTTAACACATGACAAAACTTCCTGTGGTTTCTGTGCACTGAATTCCATAATTATGTAGGCCTCCATAATTACGTAGTTCCTTGCACAGTCCGCACAGTTCATTTCATAATGCGTATGGGGAAAAATCAAACGAATAATCCTGTGGTGATTTAACTTGACTGTAATAGAGTCTCTTTAACTAGGTCACCAAAGGATTAGATCAACGAACAATCTCATGAACTAGACCACCCGAGGGCCTATTTAACTACATAAACACCTGATATGTTTAACTAGATTATCGAACCAATCTATTTAACTTAGATCGACGTAGGATCTCTTTAACTATATCAACACATGATATATTTAACTGGATTGTCGAACCAATCTATTTAACTTAGATCGACGTAGGATCTCTTTAATTATATCAACGCATGATATATTTAACTTGATTGTCGAACCAATCTTTTTAACTTAGATTGACGTAGGATCTCTTTAACTTAACTACCCAAGTGGAATATTTAACTACATCGACGCAGAATGTATTTAACTAGATTGTCGGACCAATCTCTTCAACTATATCAACACATGTTGTCCTTAAACTCTGGAATAGTACTTTATAATCCAAGGGACTTAACTACAACGTAGGAGTCCATTAAGGATTTAAGATAGTACCTTTTTGAATATCCTACTACGAATCCCTCATATGAAGATAAGAAAAATTCTATGAGGATTTGGATAACGAATATCCAGTGTAAACGAAAACACGAAATGCATAAACACATAGTCACATAACCACAAAATTGTTTATCTAGATCTTTAATTTGTAAGTTTTGTTTTGTTAATACGTACATGCATTTAAAGCACACTAGGAATCCATTTCATGGATTTCATTCGGTACTTTAAAGATTAGCAAGAATCTAACTATGAAGATAGCAAGATCTTCCAAAAATTCGATTTCGTTTTCAAGAAAACACAATATTCGAATTAAGGAACACAAAAATTTGAAGATACGGAAATACCCTTAGGTACCCTATTAAGAATTTATAGTGGTACGTTGGGTATTCATACAGAGTTGTAACTTGCGCCTTGTACTTCGTTTCTTTGCAAGAGACGGGTACTAAGGATTTCCGTGGAAAACGCAAGAGATAATAAAATGGAAGAAATTACGGGGTAGTCTGTTTTTCAAGGAATACGATTCCATGATTGTCGGTATTATAGGGGATACGTTGTTTATACATGCCATCATATTTGTACATTGCAATGCAAAATAAAAAGATTTATTTATAAACAACAACAACAACAACTGTTTCATGGACCTTGACAACAAAAGAAAATAATACATAAGGCTTGATTATTTCTAAACAACATTGTCTTCTAGTTGGTCCGATGCTCATCCCTGCGCTGGATTCGCATTAGCAATCTTTGGGCAATTTCTTCGGAAATGGCCCATCTCGCCACAGTTGAAGCAAGGTCCTGGTGGAAGACGAGCTTGAGCAGGATTTACTTGAGGTTGGTTTGGACCAGCTTGGTTCGGGGTAAAACGACAAGCATTTGCCAGGTGACCGAGTCGCCCACATGATGCACACAAACGACACTGTAGGTGAGCTAAGTGGTGTGCATTACATTTGTCGCATATCGGTGCAGTACCGGCATAAGGTTTCCTTGCAGGAGGCCGAGCTGGTTGGTGGCGGATGTTTTGGTTGGGTTGAGCAGCAATCGCAAAATTCTGCGAAGCCTTACGTTTCTTAGAAGGTTCGGTTTTGCTTTCCTTGGTTTCCTCCTGAACATTAGCTTCTGGTTTCTTGTCGCCTTTCCGAAAAAGTTTATTCTTCCTGATGTGGGATTCTGTTAGGGTAGCAGACAGTTCAATGGCTTGTCTGACAGTAGTAGGGTTACTGCGAGTAACAATATCCTGAACTAGGTCAGGAAGACCATCAATATATTTCTCAATCGCCTTATCCAGAGGCGTAACCATAGTAGGGCATAACAAGCTCAATTCCTCATAGCGGTCAGTATAGGCTCGATGTTCCCCACTGTCTTGCTTCAAATCATCAAATTCTTTCTCCAACGCTCGCAGTTCATGACGAGGACAGAACTCCCTCATCATAAGAGCTCTAAGCTCGGCCCAAGTCTGTGCTAGTGCAATTTCAGCACCCCGGTCTCTCATAATCCCGTTCCACCACGTAAGAGCCCTCTTCTGAAACACGCTCGAAGAAAACTCGACCTTGCGATTTTCAGGACACTGAACGTGACAGAACGTATTCTCAATGCTCTCGAACCATTGAAGAAGCCCAGTTGCTCCCTCAGAACCACTAAACTTGAGCGGTTTAGCCGAGTTGAAACTCTTGAAGTTGCATGGAGCATTGTTGTTGTTGATGGCTTGAATCATTTGAGCATAAAGATTTGGGAAGGCAGCAGCCATTTGCTGCGCGATGATTTCCGCCAGTTCGGCAGTCGCTATCTGGTTCTCGCGTCGAGGAGGCATTCTAAAAGAGGAAACATGAAAGGAAACGAGTGAGAGAATTAGACGAAAAGAATGAGATGAAACAAATCTGATGAAAGCAAGGATAGTGGTCATTTGTTTGTTACTACAAAACAACAAACGACCTCGGTGATTAATCAAAGTAAATAGGTCAAAAATAATGTATCGCGAAGACATGCTCGCCTATAAGTGAACACTCATCCCAAGAATTCCCAGGTAAGCACAACTGGTCTCGCGTCTGATGAGATGTATACGAAGTGCTTGCCTAGACAGAAAACCCAGAATACAGGCATTCACCCTTCCAGTTTGCACGTGTTCACATTATTTAAAACCCAAAACCTTGACGAGATTTTGAAAACTCAAAGGGGTTCAAAACCATATAACAGAGGGTTCAAAACCTTACAATAGAGGGTTCAAAACCTTGTAATCAATCATCTTAGAACAGATGATTAGTTTTTCAAAGCAGTTTTGAAATTTATGTTCTTGTTGTGGTAGTCGCCTAAGGATAGGTGACGGTACTGTTTTATGACTAAACGCAAGTAAACTCGCGTTAGGGTCCTAAGAAGATTATAGACTAGGTCAAAGCATTACTAATAACCTAATTCCCTATAACCATTGGCTCTGATACCATCTTTTCTGTCACACCCCGACCACGTAGAACATACAAAACGTGGCGGAAATGTCGGGGAATGTTGTAACAGAATTAATTGTTTCAAACCCATGGCAATTGAAGTTTCGTTTTATTGATTAGAAGTGTTACAATGTCTTAACAAACAAGGAAATACAACATAATTAACTAGTCTTGCATCTTTTATTGTCACTAAACCCCAAGTCTGCCTATGTGTATCTTGATCATCTTATGCAACAGCTCCTGAAAAACACATGTGAAAATAGGTACGTCAGCATAAAAATGCCTGTGAGATACATAGGTTTTGTGAAAATAGGTTTCATGACTTATGTTTGAGAAAATGTTTAGTCATGAACCTTGTAATTTGCTTTGTTTTGTAAATCGTTTGAAAAACGATAAGATCAGATGATATGTATAAATAAGAGAATAATGTATGGTTAAATGAATAACCATTGTAAACTGAGTTTGTATAAGATAAATTGTTTGTAAAACAATGTATTGTGAAAAGTATGTTATTTGTATAAAATGTTATATGTATCAAACTGAAATGATTCAAATAACTCTACGATATGTAATACCATACAAACACTTATATATAGGAAGTACCAGCGGCGTATCCACCATGCTTGTATCATATTACACACGCATCGTTACTTAATCACTTAATCAAACCAAACCAAACAATGTAAGATGTCTATGTTTAAACCAACTTCCAAATGTATTGCAATAATATGTTAAAATGTTTATGTCAAGATGTAAATCATATAATGTATAACCAATGTCAAAAGTGTTTATGTGTCAAATGTAAACCATGTAATGTGTAACCAAAATGATATGTATGGCTAGTGAAATGCATCAACTAAACCATATGCACAAGAACATAGTATTGAAGTAAAACTTAGTTTAACTCAAAGTTATGTTTTGTGTAGTAAATGCATGATCAATGTAAATCATGTAATACGCATCCAAAATGTAAGCATGTGATGAATAACAAATATACTAAGTATGTGACAATAGACATACGTAGCATGTAACCTGTACTAAGTATGCAACAATAGACATACGTAGCATGTAACCTGTACTAAGTATGCAACAATAGACATACGTAGCACGTAACCTGTACTAAGTAATGCACACAATGGGCACACCTAGCATGAAATGTAATGAAATCATGTACTATAATGTACTACTAAACATAGAAGGTATATGATGTGAAAACATGGAAAGCATGAAAATAACAAGTAGGCACATGTGTTCCACCCCAAAATGTTTGGAAAACAGTAAAAGAGGGGTCTATGTACTCACTTGAGATTGCTTAGTAGTCCTTGAGTAACAACCAAACAATGCTAGAGATCGCGGATATCAAACGGCACCTAATATAGGTAACTATGTTAATAAACCGGACCTAAATCGGAGGATTTAGATAGAATGAGGGTTTTTAAACCAAACGAGTATAGAGACTCGTGTCATATGGTTTAACAAAGCCTACATACTAAATGAAACCTAACCTAAGTGTTTACGACCCATTACGACCCGTTTAGGTAGCTTATGCTACTTTAACGCGTCGTTCGCGTGAAACGCGTTCGGATCGCCTAACTAGCCCTATGACAAGTGTTATATGCCTAAACATGTTACATAATCAGTTATGTGACAAACGTTTAGGTTACATATGCTTAATTACCAATTATACATGAAAAGGGTATTCTGGTAATTTACCCAAGGCATATAAACTATCTATCATACAACTACTCAAACGATGTGACCATAGGGTATAACCTCGGAAGGTTATTCCCTACCTACTATGGTAACCTAATGTGTTTGGTCGGATCCTAATGATCGACTAAATGGGTCGGGTTCGAAGGTATAAGCGATTTATTAGATCGCTTACCCTACGACCCTAGACAACGTGGTAATCAGTAGGCATAGTCCCAAGGGACTATAACCAACGTGATTACACTCACGTTGCGAAGTTCAAACGAACTTCGCATTGACCATAAACTGGTCAATGCAGAAAGTCAAACAAAGTTTGACTTTCAGACTCGAAAGACTTGAAAAGCAATAAAAGAACGAAAGAATACTTACGAAGGGTACCCGAATGCTAATTTCGATTCAAAAATCTCAGGTATGAAACAATAGTTTCAACTTAGAGTTTCTCAAATCAAAATTCTTGTAAGTTTTGCAATGGGGTGGATGGGTATTTATAGGAATACCCGAACCGTTAGGATCGTTTCTTGAATAACGTGATCGAATCTTGTGCGTACACTTGTTGGCAAGTTGTGGTGACTAAAAATGGGTTCTTATCAGCTGACTAGACAAGTGTGAGTGTGTGGTGGAGGATTAAACAGCTGCAATCTGATGTTAAATACACTTAATCTGGTCTGGTTAGGCAGTCGCGTAGCGCTACTGCAAAGGCATTAGGCAGTCGCGCTACGCTAGCACCCCCTGTTTCAGAAATGTTTCAAAAGTGGCAGAAATGGTCCCTGCACGTGTTTAAGGCCTTTTTCGATGCGTTTGAACCCCGTTAACCTCATTTCAAGGCTCTAAAATGAAGTTAAAGTATAGGGAACTCAAAACATGCTCAAAAATATGTCGGGTGTTGGTTCGTTTGGTCGTACGAACGCGATGTTCGCTTAATTACGACGGAATGCGCATAAGCGCGAAAAACGATCCAAAATGCGCGACGAATGGGTTTTTCTTATGCCGAACACTAAAATAAAATATTTTAGTGCTTACATAAATTTTTGGATGTCCGGATGTATTCAGAACGTAAGTTATGCGCGAAAGTGCAAACTTGTGCACTTTTTGACACTTTTAGTCCCTGAATGACACAAAAGTTTATTTTAGCACACCGAACCCCTCAAAGCCTATTTCTAAGCTATGTAAAGGATATTTAAGGTGTGTTTAACTTATGGTCATGTTCCGGAATGTCTGTTACAGTTCAAATTGGCATACTTTCGCAGTTTGTCAAGTTTAGTCCCTGTAAGCGATATAACTTGATTTCGGCATACCAAACCTTCCAAAACTTATTTCTAAGTTATGTAGAGGTTATTTAAGGTATGTTAAACCTATTTCACTATTCCGGAGTGTTTGTTGCATTAAACTGGTTATATTTACGCATTAGTGCGCGTATAACATTCCAGAAAGCGATTTAGAGTTTGAAATCGAACAAGAGTTGATATGTGCAAAAGATACACATATTTATACAAGTCCAAAGTATGAAATACAATATTTCATTGGTTTGGTATTTGTTTGATAGTCGCAGTGACGCAGGTGTCACAACAAACGGTTTTGATACCTAAGAGTAGTTTGGTTACAAAATACGCAATAACACGCATTTTGGCCAAAACTACGACTCGTCACTGAGCCAAGATAACGTGGTAATCAGTAGGTATAGTCACTAGGGACTATGACCATCGTGATTACGCTCACGTTATGAAGTTCAAACGAACTTCGCATTGACTATAAACTGGTCAATGTAGAAAGTTAATCTTGATCCAAGTAGCTCAGGTATAAAGTTGACTTTCGGACTCGAAAAGCAATAAAAGAACGAAGGAACACTTACAAAAGGTCCCCGAAAGCTAATCTTGATCCAAGTAGCTCAGGTATGAAACAAAGGTTTCAACTTAGAGCTTCTCAAATCAGATTCTAGTGGGTTTTTACAAGGCATGGGGTTGGGTATTTATAGTGTTCGGTGAGCCGTTATAATCGTTTCTTGGATAACGTGCCTTGATCTCACCCGTACACTTGTCGGAATGTTGTGGTAACTCATTTTGCCCCCACCACAAGAGTTTGACACATGGCATTGGCCTTTGGGGTGTTTGAAGGGCTGTTAACAGCTGTTAAAAACATTGAATCTGGTCTGGTAGACTGACGCGGGCCGCGTAAGGATACACCTTGGGTTTACGCGGGCCGCCTGGCCTGTCTGATCAGCAACCAACTTTCAGAAATGACAGTTTTGGTCCCTGTTGTGTTTTAAGGCCATTTCCGACACGTTTAAGGCCCGTTAAGCCAACGTTAAGGCCCGAAAATGATGCCTAAACATTGTGGACATGAAACATGCTCAAAAATTTGTCGGATGTTGGTTCGTTTGGTCGTATGAACGCGATGTTCGCTTAATTACGACGGAATGCACACAAGTGCGAAAAACGATCCAAAATGCGTGACGAATGGATTTTTCTTATGCCAAACACTAAAATAAAATATTTTAGTGCTTACATAAATTTTTGGATATCCGGATGTATTCAGAACGTAAGTTATGCGCGAAAGTGCAAACTTGTGCACTTTTTGACGCTTTTAGTCCCTGAATGACCCAAAAGTTTATTTTAGCACACTGAACCCCTCAAAGCCTATTTCTAAGCTATGTAAAGGATATTTATGGTATGTTTAACTTATGGTCATGTTCCTGAATGTCTGTTCTAGTACGAATCGATATAGTTTCACAGTTTGACATAAATAGTCCCTGTGATCGAATAACTTGATTTTGCCATACCAAAGCCTTCAAAACTTATTTCTAAGTTATGTAAAGGTTATTTAAGGTATGTTAAACCTATTTCACTATTCCGGAGTGTTTGTTGCATTAAACTGGTTATATTTACGCATTGGTGCGCGTATAACCTTCCAGAAAGCGATTTAGAGCCCGAAATCGAACAAGAATTGATATGTGCAAATGATACACATATTTATTCAAATCCCAAGTATGAAATATAATATTTTATTGGTTTGGTCTTTGTTTGATGGTTGAAGTGACACAGGTGTCACATATAGATCTAAGGCCAGTGAACAAAACCCTATGTTTGGATTGAATCAAAGCATCTTAAACATGCCTAGATCTAGGTTTCTTATTCTAAAAGTCGCCAACAAGCATAAACAACATCAGATATTTAAATTTAACAATCAAAGTTAGAGATCTTACCTTTCCTATAGTGAAGATTGTGCAAGCCAATACTCCTATGAAACTTGGAATGCAAGAGTGTGAAACAAGATCAAGAAAAGTGAGAGAGTTTGGGAGAGTGTCGGATGGTCAATCGTTCGAAGAAGTTTCACTGAATGAGCCTTGACCACTATTTATAGAAGTGACCAAGTGTACGATGGCCATCCGATCGGATTGCCATCCGATCGGATTGTCATCCAATCCAAACACCTCTCATTTGACTTTTGATGTTTTGACCTTTTGACATTTTGGCATTTTATCAAGTTTGGTCAGTTTTAGAAAATCCACTTAAGTATCTAGGTCCAAGTTAATGACCCTAGGTACTGTCTACCAAGTCCAAGTTAATGACCTTGGTTGACCCGAAACGAAACAAACTGACATTTTTTCAAGATTAGCTCCCAACCCTGTTGTCCAGTTCAGAAACTTCCTGCTCCGCTTCATGACTGCGAGTCTGAAGTTTAGCTTTCTACCTTGGTTTGTCGAAAAACTAAAGCAAAAATGTAAAATATTTTGAGATTTTAAGAAAGTTTATACTAGAAAACTAAGAAATCTTTATGGGTTTTTTATGCTAAACATGAAATGAAATGAAATGCAGTAAAAGAAAACTATTTACAAACATATTTTTGGTGAGCGTGTTAGGGGATCATATAAGCTACCGATAAGCTACAAGTACCGTTGAGTTTGATTACACACTAAGTATTAAACAATTCACTTAGATTGCCGATATACTGATCCTTTTTAAATTTTTACACAAATTTCAATCTATTCAGGATACGAGTTAATGTTTTAAATGCTTAGCTTATACACGTGTCCCACCTCAGAATATACTCTCGTATCCAGACTTCTATATCCAGTCTTACAGGTGAACGTACAATAATGATATCTGTAACGGGTAGTGCGAGGCCATGAGAGCTCAGGTTAGAACTTCCGTTCAGACAGAGAGATGATGACTCGACTTTCGGTGTGTCCCATTTGGGGATCTTTTCTTCAACAGCACATGATTAGTATTTTGCAATGTTTCATCATTTTTTATGTTGAGGGGAGGCTTTTAAGATTAAAGCAGTGCAGAGTATTATACGCGGACTAGGCTATTGCTTCCGCAAAATCAGAAGTCCTGATATAATACCCCAGATATCATTACGCACATAGACCTAGTATGTCAAAAGTAGAAAATCTTTCAAACAAGATTTCAGGGGTTACCTATACCAAGAGATGTTCCCCACGAAATAAGCAAGAAATGTTTTTAGGTTTATATCCCGAACAAATCTACTAAATGTATAAAAACCTACCGGCATATCATCAGTGAGACTGCTTAATACCTTTTAAACATTACATATCTTTAGCATACCGTAACTGTCTAGCTGATGTACTATCATTTCCCCTTTTTACACAAACTCTTTTTGAGTTTTTCTATTGTTTTTGGATTTTTAAAATATATCATGTTTTTGGATTTTTGCATATTTTATAGTTTTTGTATTTTCTGAAAATATTATCTATCTCCCCCTAAATATCAAAACAACTAAAAATACGACAAACCAGTGCAGTCTGCTTCTCAACATCATCTGCAGTGGTTTTCTCATCAACGCCAAGTAACTCCTCCACATCCGACAATAGCTTCATTCCGTTCAATTTTAAAAGATATTGAAAACGACTTTTATCAAAAGCTTTGGTATGTAAGTCTGCCTTTTGTTCTTCGGTGTGGATTTTGTCAATTCGTATCAACTTCTTCTCGAAGCAATCTCGGATGAAGTGATGACGAATTTCAATATGTTTGGTTTTAGCGTGATGTACCGGATTTTTCGTTATGTTGATTGCAGCCTCATTATCAACAAAAATAGGTGAAGTAAGAAATTGCAAACCATAATCACGCATTTGTTGGTGAATCCACATGATCTGAGAGCAGCAGCTACTGGAAAATACGTACTCTGCTTCACATGTTGATAAAGCAACAGAGGTTTGCTTCTTACATTGTCACGTGACCAGTCGGGGTCCGAAAAATTGGCATCATGCAGTTGTTGATTTAGCATTGACTTTGCAGCAACCGAAGTCAGAATCAGAGTATCCTTCGAGCGTAAAGTCCCCATCTTTGGGATACCACAACCCCAGGCTTGGGGTTCCTCTCAGGTAGCGTAGAATCCTCTTGATGATTGACATGTGCGAGGCTCTTGGACTTGACTGATATCGGGCTGCGAGGCAAGTTGGGTACATTATATCAGGCCTCGATGCTGTCAAATACATTAGAGAGCCGATCATTGAGCGGTATAATGTTTCGTCGACCTTCTCTCCGGTGAGATCAGGATTGATACCATGATTCGTTGCTAATGGGGTGGACATTGGTGCCGTGTCGGACATCCCAAATTTCTCTAGAACGTCATGAACATACTTTGTCTGATGTATGAAGGTTCCATCAAGCATTTGGTCGACCTGGATCCCTAAGAAGAACTTCATCCCACCCATTGAAGACATCTCGAACTTCTGCTTCATCACTTTCTCGAAATCTTTGCAGAGTTCTTCGTTTGTTAACCCAAAAATAATGTCATCAACATATATCTGGACGATCAGAAGATGACCATCGACTTCCTTCGTGAAGAGGGTAGCATCCACCTTTCCTCGGATAAAACCGTTGGTAAGCAAATGTTGAGAGAGCGTCTCGTACCAGGCTCTTGGAGCCTGATGCAAACCATACAGCGCTTTGTCCAAGAGGTAAACCTTGTCTTTGTGTATCGGATTCGTAAAGCCTGGTGGTTGTCTGACATAGACCCCCTCCTTTACGTTTCCGTAAAGGAACGCCGATTTGACATCTAGCCGGTATACTTTGAAACCTTTCCATGAAGCAAACGCTAGGAATATCCTAATAGCTTCAAGTCGAGAAACTGGAGCGTAAACCTCTGTGAAGTCTATCCCTTCTTGCTGACTGAAACCCTGGACCATGAGAAGAGCTTTGTTTCTAACAATAACTCCTCGGTCGTCTCTTTTGCACTTAAACACCCACTTTGTGTTTATCTTTCGATGTCCGTCAGGCAGATCCACAAGCTTCTAAACTCCAAGCTTTTCAAACTGAGTCAGCTCCTCTTGAATAGCAATTACCCACGACTCCTCTGTCAGTGCCTCTTTGTAAGTCCGCGGTTCAATCTGTGAAATAAAGAAACTGAGTGAGAATTCAGTTTGTAATGGAGCTATTTTAGTGTAAAAACAAGTAAGCCCTTGGTCAATTTAACTCCTAGTGCGAACTCCTGACTGCAGCTCTCCTATTATCAACTCCTCGGGATGGTATGAAAGAGTCCTCGGCATAACTTCGCCAGGAAGATCCACCCCGCCTTCCAAATTAGTAACATTCTGATCCGCAACTTGTTCATTGTCAAGAACTGTCTGATCTGAAGATTAGATTTGCTCCCCCTCAGACTCTGAATCACCACGATCAAAAGTAGGAATATCATCAGATTCTGAATTATTGTTGACAGCCGTCTGATTTTCAGGAGCAGGTTCGCGTTCCGAAGTAATCGGAGTTTGCTGAACTTCATCATTCTCTCCAGCATGACTCGGACCAGCTTCATCATCGTTTGAAGTTTGTTATTGACGTTTAGAAGACCCTGCTGGAAATATTCCCTGAGATGCTTCATATTCTTGTAAAATATCCAAATCATCAAAGAACTCTGGCTCTTCTTCGAACTCGAATGAATCCCATAAGGTATCGTAGTTGAATTGCTATGAGCCTGCGGGCTTCTGTGGAGGCATAGTATAGCCTTGACATTCAACATGCTGTGCTTCGATGATCTTCTTGAGACTTGGAACAAAGACTCGTCTGAGTGGACTGGCATACCCCACAAAGATACCTTCTATGCCCTTTGAACCAAACTTGCCATCGGGATCTAGAACTGTGTAGGGTGACCCGAACGGCTCTAAATACTCGAGATTAGGCTTGCGATTGTTGATCAACTCGAAACATGTCTTGTTATGCTTCTTCATAGTAAGTACCCTGTTGAGTGTATAGCAAGCGACTGATACTGCTTCTGCCCAGAAATTAACCGGTAACTTTGAGTCAGCTAGCATCGTTCGGGCCGTTTCAATCAGCGTTCTGTTCTTTCTTTCTGCAACTCCATTCTGTTACGGAGTATAGGGTGCGCTGAACTCTTGCAATATACCTCTTCTATCAAAGAACCCCTCCATTCTGTTGTTTTTGTATTCCGTACCGTTGTCACTTCTTAGTCTGCGTATGCGGGCGTGGTACAAACTCTCAATCTTCCTGAATAACCTCAGCAAACTCTCAAATGTTTCATCTTTTGACCTCAAGAACGTCACCCACGAGAATCTCAAATCGTCATCAGTGACCACTAAGAAATAAAGATCACCTGTTGCTTTTGACATTGATAGGACCAAAGAGATCCATGTGAAGTCTTTCTAGTGGCTTCGAGACTGAGTTCATCTTTTTACCAGGATGAGATTTCTTTTGTTGTTTACCCTTTATACAACTGATACACTCCTCTTCAAGATGAAAACTCTTCAAGTGAACACCTTTTACCAAATCATTATGCACTAGGTGGTTCATCTTGCGTAGGTGAATGTGGCCCATCTTTCAGTGCCACAACACAGACTCCTTTTCAGTGGCTTTTGATGTGAAGCAGTGAGTTTGACCCATGGTAGTCGTAGCAACGTTCATATCCAACATGTACAGATCATTAACTCTCGGTGCTCGCATGATGATCCACTCCTCGCAGATGACAAACCCCGGCTTCAGAATCAGACATTCTTTATCAGTGAAATGTGTAGAATATATTCTGTCACAGATTTGAGAAATGCTAAGCAAGTTGTTCTCCAGCTCTACTATATAATTGACTCTTTCAAACGTGGTTACACCATTTGATAATGTCCCTTCACCAATAATAGGTCCTCCTTAATTACCAGCAAAACCGACGTATCCACCGTTGAACCCTCTAACATCGTAAAGCATAGTCTTTCTCCCTGTCATGTGCCGGGATGCTCCACTATCCATAATCCACCTTGAGATAGATCTTGGGAGCTCCTGCACATTTCACAATCATTCAGTTAGATTTTGAAGCAACCCAAGCCTCCTTCGACTCGGGTAGCTTGATGCGGGTTGTTGCAGTGTACAATGGTGGGAAATTTTTGTCATTCATTTTAAGACTCTCTTCAAATCCAACCTCAACCTCTTTATACAAAAATAATTCGTTTTTCGGAGGTTGACCAGATGGTTGGTCTTTCTTTGGAACATACTTCTTCCCTAGAGGGGTAGAAGTTTGTTTCTCAAGTTTCTCATAAAAATCTAAAGGTACATTCATCTTAACTGGTGTAGTTGAAGATGATTGTTTTGTAGAATCAGAAACCTTTGATTTTGGAACACTTGATGTCTTAGTGTCAGATTTTGGCTTCCAAGTTTGTTGTGAAGAAGCGACCCGTTTGTAAAATTTATCAGTTTTCGTTACCGACTGTTTTACAGGTTCAGTTTTGACTTTGATGTTATCATTTTTTTAAAATTTCTTCTCAACAAACATTGGTGCTTTACCTTTGACATCGTTTTTCTTTCATGGATTGTTGGTGCATCCGTCTGTCGCCCACGTCTTGTATCGAGTCTTATGTAGAATAGGCTAGAACAGGGCACATAATCCAAGATATTGTAGTTAGATGTGATTCCGCTCCAAATGACATCTTGTCATTTGGAGCGAAACCCCATTGTTCTGATTTCGCCCGAGAGTCCTTATGTTCTAATTTCGCTCCTAATGTTAAGATGTGATTTCGCTCCTGATGGTGAGGTGTAGCTAGGAGTGAAATCAGAACCCCAATATATAGGGTTACTTGGAGCGAAATCAGAGAAGAGTTGTGTGTGTTGTCTTCCGGTGAGCCACGAAGTGCTGCCGAAGTGTTGTCGTGATTGTAATCAGCATTTTCATCAATAGAAACAACAAATTAAAGTGAATACTCGCTGAATTGAACTAAAACACTTGTTTCCGCCTCTTGTTTTGGTGAAAGACTCTTTTAACCGACTCATTCGGATCCGAAATCGATCCTACAAGTGGTATCAGAGCTCAGGAAGAAGAGTTCTATACAATTCAGCTGCGATTTCTGTTTTTCTACACCTTCTTTTCAAATTGAACATCATTTCACGGTCTAAATTGGCTCAGATTTTCACTTATTGCTCGGAATTGGTAGTTAACAAAGCCTTAGAAGTTTCATGTCAAAAATTTGAACTAAAACTTGATATTTTTGAGGTTCCGCTCGAAACTGTTCTCGGAATAGATGACGTCATAGTGATTCAGCTCTAGAATTGATCTTGATTCCGCTCCAAATTGGTTTTCAGTTTGATTTCGCACGAGACTTAATTCTTGATTCCGCTCCAGATCAGTTTTAATTGGTTGATTCCGCTCCAGAAATTGATTCTAATTTCGCTCCAGCTGACCATCATCTGATTTCGCTCAATAGGTTGAGTTTGATTTCGCTCCAAAAGTTGAACCTAATTCCGCTCCAAAGGTCTAGCTTGATTTTGCTCCAGTTGAACTTTGAGATTCCGCTCCAAAACCAGATTTCGCCTGAACTTGAAATTTTTGATAATTTTTGAAACTTGAACAATGGATAACGAGTTCTATAATGCATTTGCTAGTCCTATCACCATTACTCAGAATGCTTTGCTTGAAAATAAAACCGGGACATCACAGAAACCGCCTAAGCTCTTGGATATTGATGACTACAATGGTTGGTCCGAACGCTTTGGGAATTGGGTTGAAGCTTATCACTTGGATGCTTGGGAACACACTGAAGTCCCATATGAAAGACCCTCAAGAAATGGTATTCAGTTAACAATCAGAGATATGAGTGCTGAGGAGAAAAAGAAGTATAGAGATGAAAAATTGATGGTGAGTCTGCTTCAGCAAGCGATCAAAGAGGACATTCTGATTTTGCTTCAACATGAAGGAAGTGCATATTCAATCTGGACTGAATTGGAAGCAAAGTCTATAGGAAGTGATGATATGCTTAAAAACAAGATGTCTCTCATGAAGAAAGAATTTGATCTATTCCGTGGTTTGAAATCCGAAAACACCAAGCAGATTATTGAAAGATATTGTAACTTGGTGAGAAATATGACGAAGTTAGGCATCAAAAAGGATACTGATGAGTTGATTGAGAAACTTGCAGATGCATTACCACATGATACTTGGGGAACATTCCTGATGATGTTGAGAAACAATCGGAAGGAATATAAAAAATTAACACTAAGTGATTTCATCAAACATTTGGAAGCTCAAGAGATGGAGCAAAGAAAGATTGCCAGAATGAAGAACTACGATGGAGAACAAGACATCGGCTTGTATTTCAAGAGTGGTGTTAGTGAAAAGACAAATTTTTCTCCAAAAGTTGAAACTGCTTATAACGCAAAAGGTTCTTCTGAAAGTGCATCTCAGGGATCAAGCAGCACAACAGGATTCTCTTCGTTTCCAACCTATGATCCACAGTTTTCCACGACAAAGAATGGAAAAGTTCTTCAATGCAACAATTCCTTAAAGCTTGAGAATGATCAGAACTATACTGAGGAAGTTGCTAAAAGTCACATGTCTTTGTTGGTGACCGTGCTGGAATCCTATGGAGGATTAGTTGCAGGAAGGATCGGAAATCCAATGCTCACTAAAGAGGATTACGATTAAATTGATGCCGAGGAAATGGAATTAATGGATATTAAATGGTGCATGGCTAGTGTGTTGAGACGGGCTGAAAAGTTTAAACAAATTACAGGCAGAGATGATTTTCGCGAGGCACATGTTTCACCTTTAGGTTTTGATAAAACTAAAGTTACTTGTTTTCGTTGTAGGGAAAAGGGGCATTTCAAGAGGGAGTGCACAAATCGTGAAGATAGTGGAACTCAAAACCCTTTCGGAAACAATGATTACTACAAAAAGGCGATTTATCATCAAGTCTCACAACAGCCATATCAACAACAACAGGCACCGCATCAAGCTCAAACTGCACATGGTAGAAAAGAAATTGAAGATTCAAAGAGAGCGTGTCTGGTTAATTAGGGCAAGGATGGTGGATTCAGTTGGGATAAATACATTTCAACAAACAGTAAAGTGTGTTTGGCATATCAAGATGATGAAAAATTGCCTGAAGGTTTCAGTTGGGATAATTTTTGCCCAGACCAAGAATTCATGACCAAAGAGATGTCCAAAGGTTTCAGTTGGGATAATTTTTGCCCAGACCAGTCGCTCCTTCAGAACCACTAAACTTGAGTGGTTTAGCCTGATTAAAATCCTTGTATTTGCACGGACCATTGTTGTTGTTGTTGGCTTGTTGCCATTGAGCAAAGAGATTTGGGAATTGAGCAGCCATCTGCTGCGCAATAATTTCTGCCAGCTCGGCAGTAGCTATCTGGTTCTCGCGTCGAGGAGGCATTCTAAAAGAGGAAAACATGAAAAGGAACGAGTGAGACGATTGGATGAAAAGAATGAGATGATAAAAACAAGAATTGCAAACAGCATAGATGGTGGTCATTCGTCCGTATCACAAAGCAAACAAACGACTCACTGTGACTAATCAAAGTAAATGGGTCAAAAATAATGTATTATCGAAGACATGCTCGCCTATAAGTGAACACTCACTCCAAGAATTCCCAGGTAAGCACAACTGGTCTCGCGTCTGGTTGAGATGTATACGAAGTGCTTGCCTAGACAGAAAACCCAGAATACAGGCATTCACCCTTCCAGTTTGCACATGTTCACATTATTTAGAACCCAAAACGTTTGACGGGATTTTTGAAAATTAGAAGGCACAAGGCCAAAAACCAATACTGAAAAGGGTTCAAAACCATATAACAGAGGGTTCAAAACCTTACAATTGAGGGTTCAAAACCTTGTAAAAATTTATTCAAAAACAGATGATTGTTTTTCAAAAATCGATTCGGAAAATTTGGTTCTTGTTTTGATAATCACCTAAGGATAGGTGATGTACATGTTTTAAGATCTAAACACAAGATAACTTGTGTTAGGGTCCTAGAAAAGTTATAGTCTAGGTCAAAGCATTACTAATAACCTAATTCCCTATAACCATTGGCTCTGATACCAACTCTTCTGTCACACCCCGACCGCGTAAAACAACAAATCGCGGCGGAAACGTCGGGGCGTGTTGCAACAGAATTAATTGTTTCATAACCATGGCATACAAAGTTGTATTTTATTTATAAACAAAGGTGTTACATTGTTTCAAACAGTAAATTAAGGAGTTCAAAACATAATTAAACATAGTCTATCTTCTTTTAAAGTCTCTAAGGCACAGGTCCGCCCTAGTATCATGATCAACATCCTACGGAAAAGCTCCTGAAAACACATGTGAAAATAGGTACGTCAGCATAAAAATGCCTGTGAGATACATAGGTTTGTGAAAATAGGATTCATGACTTATGTTTAAGAAAAATGTTTAGTCATGAACCTTGTAATTTGCTTTGTCTTGTAAATCATTTGAAAACAATAAGATCAAATGATATGTATAAGTAAATGTCAGGTTTAAATAAATAACCATGTAAAAATGTGTTTGTATAAGATAAGTTGTTTGTAAATCAATGTCCTGTGAAAAATATGATATTTGTATAAAATGTTCTATGTCTCAATATTGAAATGATTCAAATAACGTTACGACATGTAATACCATACAAACACTTATATATAGGAAGTACCAGCGGCGTATCCACCATGCTTGTATTATATTACACACGCATCGTTACTTAATCACTTAATCAACCAAACCAACCAATGTAAGAAGTCTATGTTTAAACCAATTGTCAAAATGTATTGAATAATATGTCAAAGTGTTCATGTCAAGATGTAAATCATGTAGTATGTAAAACCAATGTCAAAAGTGTTTGTGTCAAAGGTAAATCATGTCAAAATGTCTATGTCAAATATCCATGTCAAATGTCTATGTCGAATATCCATGTCAAATGTCTATGTCAAATATCAATGTCAAATGTCTATGTCAAATATCCATGTCAAATGTCTATGTCAAATATCCATGTCAAATGTCTATGTCAAAATGTCATGTATGGCAAGTGAAATGTCTCAACTAAACCATATGCACAAAAACAAAGTATTGAAGTAAAACTTGGTTTAAATCAAAGTTATGTTTTGTGTAAATGCATGCAACTATTTAATATGAACATTTATGCGGTATTGTGAAAATGCATACATCCAAGCCTTGTGACTGTGGTGATAAACCCTTAAACAAATTAAAGGTTTATCTGTCTAAATATCATCGAATTCGGTCATTCCTTTCTGTCCCCTTTCCCTGGGATGTCCGGAACGGGAGTTGTCAATTCCTATGGTACCACTACCTACTAACGAACGGCGTAGCTAATGTTAATGAATGTATTGTCCCATGTAAACAAACCAAATGTCATAACAAAATGTAAGCATGTGAAAACGATGCACTAAGTATGTAATCAAATGAACATACATAGCGTGAAATGTCATGTAAAACAATGTACTAAGTAATGCACACAATGGGCACACCTAGCATGAAATGTAATGTAAAACAATGTACTAAGTAATGCACACAATGGGCACACCTAGCATGAAATGTAATGTAAAACAATGTACTAAGTAATGCACACAATGGGCACAACTAGCATAAGATGATATGAAATCATGTACTATAATGTACTAACGAACATAGCATGTATATGATGTGAAAACAGGAAAGCATGAAAGTAACAAGTAGGCACATGTGTTCCACCCCAAAACAGTTTGGAAAACAGTAAAAGAGGGGTCTATGTACTCACTTGTGATTGCTCAGATGTCTAAAGATAATCACCAAGTAATGCTAGAGATCTCGGAATCAAACGGCACCTAATATAGGTAACTATGTTAATAAACCGGACCTATCTCGGAAGATTGGGTAGCATTAGGGTTTGTAAACCAAATGAGTGTAGGAACTCACGTGATATGGTTTAACAAAGCCTACATGCTAAATGAAACTTAACCTAAGTCTTATCGACCAATTACGACCCGTTTAGGAAGCTTATGCTACTTTAACGTGTCGTGCGCGTGAAACGCGTTCGGACCGCCTAACTAGTCCTATGACAGGTATTATATGCCTAAACATGTTACATAATCAGTTACATGACAAAAGTTTAGGTTACATATGCTAAATTACCAATTATGCATGAAAAGGGTATTCTGGTAATTTACCTAAGGCATATAAACTACCTATCATACAACTACTTAAACGTCGTGACCATAAGGTATAACCTCGGAAGGTTATTCCCTACACTATGGTCACCTAATGTATTTGGTCGGATCCTAATGATCGACCAAACTGGGTCGGGTTCGAAGGTATAGGCGATTTATTAGATCGCCTACCCTACGACCCTAGACAACGTGGTAATCAGTAGGCATAGTCCCAAGGGACTATGACCATCGTGATTACAATCACGTTGCGAAGTTCAACCGAACTTCGCATTGACCATTACTGGTCAACGCTGAAAGTCAAACAAAGTTTGACTTTCTGACTCGAAAAGCAGTAAAAATAAGGAAAAGAACGAAAGAATACTTACGAAGGGTCCCCGAATGCTAATCTAGATCAATATAGTTCAGGTATGAAACAAAGGTTTCAACTTAGAACACAATTAATCAGATTCTAGTGAGAAATAAGGTTGGGGGTAATGGGGTATTTATAGTTTTCGGTGAACCGTTGAGATCATTTCATGGAAAAGGAGGCACGATCAATACCGTACACTTGTCGGAATGTTATGGTGACTAATTTGGCCACTCACCATAAGGTATCAACACTTGGCAAGGGAAATGGGAGTGGAAACCAGCTGCAAACAGGCTGTTCTGAACATTGAATCTGGTCTGGAGACCCCATACGCATCGTATGGTATATATACCATACGCATCGTATGGGTGAACTTTGGCAGAATTACAGTTTTGGTCCCTGAACTGTATTTAGGCCATTTTTGACACGTTTAAGGCCCGTTAACCCCATTTCAAAGCTCTAAAATGAAGTTAAAGTATAGGGAACTTAAAACATACTCAAAAATATGCCGGATGATGGTTCGTTTGGTCGTACGAACGCGATGTTCGCTTAATTACGACGGAATGCGCACAAGCGCGAAAAACGATCCAAATGACGCGACGAATGGATTTTTCTTAAGGCGAACACTAAAATATAATATAGTCATGCTTACATAAATTTTTGGATGTCCGGATGTATTCAGAACGTAAGTTATGCGCGAAAATGCAAACTTGTGCACTTTGACACTTTTAGTCCCTGAATGTCCCAAAAGTTTATTTTAGCACACCAAACCCCTCAAAGCCTATTTCTAAGCTATGTAAAGGATATTTAAGGTGTGTTTAACTTATGGTCATGTTCCGGAATGTTCGTTACAGTTCAAATTGACATACTTTCGCAGTTTGTCATATTTAGTCCCTGTAAGCGAATTAACTTGTTTTTGCCATACCAAAGCCTTCAAAACTTATTTCTAAGTTATGTAAAGGTTATTTAAGGTATGTTGAGTATATGTTGATGTTCCGGAGTATTTCTCGCATTAAACTGAGTACGTTTACGCACTAGTTTGCGTATAACTCTCCAGAAAGTGATGTAGAGTTTGGAATTACATAAAAGTCAAAACATGAAAAATGTCAAACATAACAAAACAAACATTGGGATCAAATAACATCGTTTTATTGTTAATAGAACTGTTCATAGTGATTACAAGCACAGTTGTTACAGTCTCCCCTACTTGTGGAAATTTCGTCCCGAAATTTATTTAGAGGAAACTCGTGTAAAAAGATGTGGATATTTCGCCTTCATTTGATCTTCGCGTTCCCAAGTAAACTCAGGTCCACGTTTAGCTTCCCAGCGAACTTTGACCAAAGGAATGCGCTTGCGTTTAAGCCGCTTGACTTCACGTTCCATGATTTCCACTGGTTTCTCAACAAATTTCAGTGTTTTGCCAACACGAATTTCGTCAAGCGGTATGGAGTAGTTCTCATCAGCTGTACACTTCTTGAGATTTGATATGTGAAAAGTTGGATGAACATTTCCCAGTTCAGGAGGTAACTCAAGTCTGTAGGCTACCTTTCCGATTCTTTCGACGATCTTGAATGGTCCAACGTATCTAGGTGCAAGTTTTCCTTTCTTTCCAAATCTGATCACACCTTTCCAAGGTGAGACCTTAAGTAATACTCGATCACCGACTTGAAATTCCAAGGCTTTGCGTTTTGGGTCCGCGTAAATCTTCTGACGGCTTCTAGCTGCCTGAAGGTTATCACGAACTTTCTTGACCTTGTCAGTTGTCTCTAAAATGAGGGCAGGTCCAGTAAGTTGAGCCTCGCCAATCTCATTCCAGCAGACTGGTGAACGACATTTTCGACCATAGAGAGCCTCGAAAGGAGCCATTTTGATGCTAGTGTGATAACTGTTGTTGTAGGAGAATTCAATCAATTTAAGATGTGAATCC
The DNA here is from genome assembly GCA_030545235.1 of Helianthus tuberosus. Classification (NCBI taxonomy): domain Eukaryota; kingdom Viridiplantae; phylum Streptophyta; class Magnoliopsida; order Asterales; family Asteraceae; genus Helianthus; species Helianthus tuberosus. The sequence continues at coordinate 63,487 of JARYGA010027047.1, forward strand.
CAGCTACCACCAAAATCGATCACACAAGCTCTTAGCATATCCTCCAGAGTCTGGATTGTTCTCTCAGATTGACCATCCGTTTGCGGATGATAAGCTGTGCTCAGATTAAGTTGGGTCCCCATAGCAGATTGCATGGTTCTCCAAAAGTGAGAAGTGAAACGAGCATCTCTGTCAGAAATGATGTTCAAAGGAACACCATGTCGAGCTACAATTTCATCCACATAGATTTGAGCAAATCTGTCAGTAGGAAAATCCTCGCGGATTGGCAAGAAATGCGCTGACTTTGTAAGACGATCAACGACTACCCAGATGGCATCATGACCTTTCTTAGTGCGTGGAAGTTTGGTAACAAGATCCATAGTAATGTTTTCCCATTTCCAAACTGGGATCTCTGGTTGCTCCAATAAACCCGAAGGACGTTGATGTTCAGCCTTAACCTTAAGACAAGTAAGGCATTTTGATACGTATAAGGCAATGTCTTTCTTCATACCAGGCCACCAATAGTGAACACGAAGATCCTTATACATTTTATCTGAGCCCGGATGAATAGAATAACGAGACTTATGGGCTTCATCCATAAGCAAGGTACGAAGATCATCTAGGCTTGGGACCCACAAACGGTCCATGAAGTAATATGATCCATTGTCCTTCAGTTCCAAAGCAGGTGTTATGTGATAGGGAAATTCCTTATCCATCAATCCTTGTGAAACACAAGATTGTTGAGCTTGAGCAATGCGTGCTTGAATATCGGTTCGAGCTTGAATAACAGACTGAACACGTACACAATGAAGTTTAGTACGTTCCTTACGACTCAATGCGTCAGCTACGACATTCGCCTTACCAGGATGGTAGAGAATTTCGCAGTCGTAGTCGTTTAAAAGTTCAACCCAACGTCGTTGCCTCATGTTGAGTTCTTTCTGGTTGAAGATATGCTGAAGACTTTTGTGGTCAGTGAAAACCACACATTTTGTACCGTACAAATAGTGTCTCCAGATCTTGAGAGCGAAAACAACTGCACCCAACTCAAGATCATGAGTGGTGTAGTTCTTCTCATGTATCTTTAATTGTCTTGATGCATAGGCTATGACTTTGTTCCTTTGCATAAGAACACAGCCAAGACCCAATTTAGATGCATCGCAATACATGACAAAGTCATCATCACCCTCAGGCAATGATAGAATAGGCGCATCGCAAAGCTTCTGCTTCAAGTGTTGAAAAGCTTCCTCTTGTTTGATTCCCCAATAAAAGGGCATTTTCTTCTGAGTTAGAGCAGTTAGAGGAACTGCAATCTTAGAGAAGTTTTCAATGAAGCGGCGATAATAACCCGCTAGACCAAGAAAAGAACGAACTTCAGTAGGAGTAGAAGGTGTATCCCAATCCTTAATCGCACTGATCTTGGAGGGATCTACATGAATACCTTGTTTGTTGATAATATGCCCCAAAAATTGAACTTCTTTAAGCCAAAATTCGCATTTGGAAAATTTGGCGAAAAGTTGCTCTTTCTTTAGGAGTTCTAGAGTAAGACGAAGATGCTGCTCGTGATCAGCTCGCGTCTTAGAGTAAATCAAGATATCATCGATAAAAACAATGACGAACTGATCCAAATAAGGTTTGCAGACCCTATTCATTAAGTCCATGAAAACAGCAGGAGCATTAGTCAAACCGAATGGCATGACTGTGAACTCGTAATGTCCATAACGAGTACGGAATGCTGTCTTCGGAATGTCTTCTTCTTGCACCCGAAGTTGATGATATCCAGATCGCAGATCAATCTTCGAAAAATAAGAAGCGCCTTGTAACTGATCAAAGAGATCATCGATGCGAGGTAGGGGATATCGATTCTTGATGGTAAGCTTGTTAAGCTCACGATAATCGATACACATCCTAAAGGATCCATCCTTCTTCTTGACAAAAAGAACGGGAGCACCCCAAGGTGAAAAACTGGGACGGATAAAACCTTTGTCAGAGAGCTCCTGAAGCTGTTTAGACAACTCTTGCATCTCAGATGGTGCAAGACGATATGGAGCTCTGGCAATGGGATTTGCACCAGGTACGAGATCAATGCGGAACTCGACTTGGCGTGCTGGAGGTAGACCAGGTAAATCTTCAGGGAACACTTCAGAATAATCCCGAACGACAGGAATATCTGAAATAGACTTACCCTTGCCTTTATCTTCTGTAACATGTGCTAAGAAAGCCACATAGTTCTTCTGAAGATACTTCCGAGCTTTAAAACAAGACATGAGTTTGAGACCACCGGTAGGCTTCTCACCTTGAACCTGCAGAATCTCGCCTGTCGAAAGCGGCACACGAACAATCTTCTTAGAACAAACTATCTCTGCGTGATGCTTGGATAACCAATCCATTCCCACAATAACGTCGAAGCTTCCAAGTTGCATAGGCGCGAGGTCAATAGGAAAAAGATGGTCGTTAAGATTCAACTGGCAGTTGCGAAGAACAGAATCAAGAATAATGGGTTCACCATTAGCAACTTCTACTGTCAAAGATTTGCCTAGTTTCGTTCTAGACACGTAAAGCATTTGCTCAAAAGATAATGACACGAAACTCTTATCGGCACCAGAATCGAAAAGAACAGATGCAGGCTGATTATTAATAAAGAACGTACCGTTCACCACATTATCGTCAGCCTGTGCCTCTTGGGCATTCATGTTAAAAACTCGGCCTCGAGCCGGAGCCGGATTCTGGTTCTGGTTCTGGTTGGCTAGCCTTGGGCACCGGTTTCTATAGTGGGTCAGATCCCCACAATTATAACAAGCACCCGGTGGGTATTGTGGTCTTGCAGCTTGATCCTGTTGCGGAGCAACTTGTTGAGCCGGGTTCTGAACCGCGGGATTCTGAGCAGACCTACAAACATTGGCAAGATGGCCTGACTTCCCACAGTTAGTACAGAAACGGCATGGAAGTTGCGGCTGGTGGTGACTGTTGCATCTATTGCACAAAGGTGCATTCCCTGTATAGGGTTTCTTTGCTGGAAGCTGTGCGGGTTGGTTGGGAGCTGCCTGATTAGCTTGGGCAGTGATAGCAAAATTTTGGGAAGCCTTACGCTTCCTTGACCTCTTCGAAGAACCAGAGTTCTTTCCATTCAAGTTTTGACCTTTCTTGCTATCTTCCTTGTCAGCCGACTGCTTCTTGCCCTTGTCACCCTTCCTGTGTAACTTGTTCTTCCGGACCTGCGACTCAGTCAGCGTTGCTGATAACTCGATCGCCTGACGGAGTGTGGCAGGTTCACTACCAGTAAGAATGTCTTGTACCGAGTCAGGTAGGCCGTCGATGTATCTCTCGATAGCCTTGTCGAGTGGGGTGACCATTGTTGGGCAAAGCAGACTCAATTCTTCAAACCGATCAGTATAAGCCCTGTGCTCACCACTATCTTGCTTCAAAACATCAAACTCCTTCTCCAACGCTCGCTGCTCATGACGAGGACAGAATTCCCTCATCATAAGGGCTCTAAGTTCAGCCCATGTCTGTGCGAGAGCAACTTCTGCACCTTGGTCCCTCATAACCCCGTTCCACCATGTCAAAGCCCTCTTTTGAAATACGCTCGAAGCAAACTCGACTTTGCGATTTTCGAGACACTGCACGTGGCGAAAAGTATTCTCTATGCTCTCAAACCACTGAAGAAGCCCAGTCGCTCCTTCAGAACCACTAAACTTGAGTGGTTTAGCCTGATTAAAATCCTTGTATTTGCACGGACCATTGTTGTTGTTGTTGGCTTGTTGCCATTGAGCAAAGAGATTTGGGAATTGAGCAGCCATCTGCTGCGCAATAATTTCTGCCAGCTCGGCAATAGCTATCTGGTTCTCGCGTCGAGGAGGCATTCTAAAAGAGGAAAACATGAAAAGGAACGAGTGAGACGATTGGATGAAAAGAATGAGATGATAAAAACAAGAATTGCAAACAGCATAGATGGTGGTCATTCGTCCGTATCACAAAGCAAACAAACGACTCACTGTGACTAATCAAAGTAAATGGGTCAAAAATAATGTATTATCGAAGACATGCTCGCCTATAAGTGAACACTCACTCCAAGAATTCCCAGGTAAGCACAACTGGTCTCGCGTCTGGTTGAGATGTATACGAAGTGCTTGCCTAGACAGAAAACCCAGAATACAGGCATTCACCCTTCCAGTTTGCACATGTTCACATTATTTAGAACCCAAAACGTTTGACGGGATTTTTGAAAATTAGAAGGCACAAGGCCAAAA
>JARYGA010027048.1:0-25359 GCA_030545235.1 Helianthus tuberosus
CCTAACCAATGATGTATATCCTCTGATAGACTAAAATCAACCACTGTTCATAACCTCTGATGTCTATCCACTGATAGACTAAAATCAGCTACTATTCATTCCACTGTTCCCAACCTCTGTTGCTTTCCAACAGAGGTTTCCTAACAACTGTCATCCATTATCCCCAATAGAGGTTGCCACGTGGACAGATGTTAGCCATCAGATCTTTGAAACAAATGCCACATCAGCTTTCACTTTTTCACCCTATAAAAACCCATGTTCCATCCCCAAGATTTGTGAGAATAACTCATGACTATTTTATTATTAATCAAACAAAAAACTAAACTAAAAATTACAATATCTATACACCTATCTATACTTTCTATTAAAATGTGGTATGCATGAATTTCTAAAAACCACCTATGAGATTTGTTTAGATTTAGACAATATTGAGACATTTTGGTGATTAAGAAATTAACATATGAGGAAGTAGGAATAATACTAAAAGCCATGGGATTATGTACTTTGAGGAATATGTTATTTAATAAAATGTTGTATGCATGGTTTCTAAAAAGGGTGTATCTATTGGCACACCCAAATGCCTATATGCACACCAAAAACGGCTTTTTTGTCCTATATGTACACCCTGCAGTGTCGAGCTGTGGGCAAAGCGCGACGTTTTGGTCCGGTCAACCAGACAAAAGACTGACGGGTGTCTGATGGGTCTGTTGACCGGACCAAAACGCCAAGCTTTGGCCTCGTTTTGGTCCTGTCAACCAGAAAAAAGACTGACCGGGTGTCTGGTTGACAGGACCAAAACACGGCCAAAGCTCGGCGTTTTAGTCCGGTCAAAAGACCCGTCAGACACCCGTCAGTCTTTGTCTCGTTAACCGGACCAAAACGTCGCGTTTTGGTCACAGCTCGACACTGCAGGGTGTGCATATAGGACAAAAAACTCTTTTTGTGCTTACTATCTACACACCAAGTGTGCAAATAGTCTCCCCCTTCTAAAAACCACCCTTGTTTGCACACGGGTTTCACTACTAGTACTAGTACTTTCTATAAAAGGAGAAATCCCAGTGAAATAAGAAAAGCAGATGTGGCAGCCAAAGAGGCTGTCCAGCAATGCCTTTCTTATGTCATTATTGCATCATAAGTCTTAATATATAAAATCACTTTAAAATTTATTTAAAACACTGCCATCAAACCTCTGCACATATAGATGTATTAATGCTTAAGAAATTGAAACCTCTGTCATCAAAATCTCTGTCTAGAATCAAAATTCAAAATTCTGGCTCCAGATTCAAAATTCAAACCAATATATAATACAACTGATTCTGGCTCCACATTCAAATTTCAATTTATCTCTCTCACTCATATCCGCGAGTAATCTCTCTCCCTCTCTCAAATGCAGAATTTCCATATTCAGTCGGTTCATCTCCGATTACAGATCTTTGTACTTCACATAATTGTTCCAACATCATTGTTACAACATCGTTGAAAGTATGTTTTTTTGTGTAATTTTGAATTTTAAATTTTGAACTGATCTACTCTAATTCTCGCTTTATATTTCAGCCTAATCAGAGTTGTTTGAAATTCATACAATCGTCTGCGGGTTATTTTAGGTTTGTGGATTTTTTTTAAACTGTTGATAATGTTGATAATTTTTATTTTAAAGTGTAGATATATTTCAGCTCTGTTTTCTTCGAGCGACAAGTGGTAGAAGCATCTGTGGAGCCATAATGGTTTTAGAATATGTTAATATGGATATTGATAGTATTAAATTAAATACAAAGAAAGATTAAACACTTAAAAATACATAAAATATTACACTCTAAAATTAACACTTGCTAGGATTTCGTAGACTCTCACCTTCTTCTCAGCAATTTCATTCTTTCTTTTGTTTTACAGAACTGCTAGCATGTCGCAAATTTTCTGATCTTGTTTCAGCATCTGTGTGATAAACTCTTCTGCATTGTTCTTGAAGTCTGATGTAGGAGAGTGGAGGACTTCATCAAGCAATTCGATGTTGCTCCAGGTTTTCTTGTAAATATTATCACTGATGATGTTGATTTTTTTGTTTAGTTCTTCATCCGCTCTGTTTTATTCCAGAGACCATCTAGAGAATTGCATTTTAACATCGTTTATATCCGACCAGTGGTAGAAGCATGTGTTTGCCATGTAGAGTATTGTTCATGTTGTAGATTTTGATTTGTTTTTTGAGAGGACAGGTTTTTAAAAGACAATTGTTGATGTTTTGAATCAAACTAATCATCAGTCTATTATGGTAAAGGAAGAGGTTCAGCGTAATTATGATAACCTGTTTTTTATACCAGAGGTTTAAAATTTGTCCTTTCGGTTTCTTGATATTTAATTTTATAGTTTTCCCATGTAAACTTATTTTTGAAAGGTTTTGCATTAAATGGCTGCTGTTTTTAAATATGAATTTATATGTTTATATTAAATTTACACGTTTTCCCTCCTAGATTATTAAATATACAGTGAAATTAAATCTGACATTTGGGCTGTGAGCTAATTCACTATATAATATCATTGCCAGTTCACCTTTTTTTATCACGTTTTACTACCAACATATCCTTCTTTCACATCACTTGAGTAATATATAACTTAAAATGTCATCATACACTTCTGCAGACTCTGAGGATTTAAAGCAGCGCTTTATCAAGCAAGTTGAGGATCAAGTATATGAGGATAGGGCTACTCTTCAAGAGCTGAAAAGGTGTTTTGATGGACTGCATCTTGGTCAGTTCACGAGAGACCAGGTTTCCAGAAACCTGATGGCGATGCATTCAACTTACGTTCGTGACCTTTGTGTTGTCAGTAATATAGAGTGTGTAACACCCGTCTAATTTTACTTGATTTTAATAAAAGATTATACCATTTCAAGTAAAATATTGTTTAAGTAACATGACTTTCATTAACGAAGTTCATAAGTAACATCAACCTTAGTCAACTAATGACTAAGTTAAACCATTTCAAAAGTTGTTTAACAAATGTTTACAACCCATACACAAAGACTACTAAAGATTTAAAACATTGCGGAAGCTTCAAAATGTAGTGTTCGGTTCTTCATCAATGCTTGATCGCCATCTGTAAGTTCACCAACATCACCTAATGTCAAAACCACATCAAGGGTTAATTTTGACAATAATAAAACATGTATAATCGAAATCTTGGGTCAAAACAAACGAAAACAAATGAAATTTCCGGAATCAGGTCGCTCGCGCCCCGCGAGAGGTCTTACGCGGGCCGCGAGAACCCCTCGTGTGTCGCGGCGTGTTCCAGGTGACCTTCCGCGTGGCGCGGGGGGTCATGTTTTCCAGCAGCTCAAGTTTTGTGAGCTGCATTTGCTGCCAGCTCCGGTAAACCCAGTTTTTAACTTCGTTTGGCCATAACTTTTGACTCGTAAGTCCGTTTTAAGTGATTTTTCTTCCTATATGTCTGTAAATTCATTACCGACATAACTATTATAAATTTGATACCGAAAATTTTATTTACGGACCGAAAGACCATATGTCATTATGTAATTATTCGACCCATTCTAACCTTACACATTTTACTACCATTTAACTAATAAACCTATGGCGCCTTATGCCCAACATCCGGGGCTTGTTATCACCCGCATTTCTTACCAATTTCATGATTTAATGCCTTTGTGATTATTATCGCCATTATCAACTACTAGAACGCTTAAAACTACAATTTTTACAACTAATAGATCCGTTGGCTCATCTTGTGGAACCATCCACTTATGATGACTACCAATTGGTTCGTTGACTATACTAAGTCTATTAATTCACATTCCAACCATAATCAATATAAATTCAACGCAAATTTCGATTCAACAATAAGATATACGAAACTTTCAACCACTGGCTTAATGTAACCAATCAAGTTACGTACCTTCAATGTATGCCCTTCAAACGTGGCTCGCCACCCGCTTGTCCGCTTGACGCTCCTGCGCCCGTTCCTATAGAGTTCATTTATAATATGTTTAGAACTCTCTTTAAATCATAATTCGCATAATACACCAAACATCATGATTATGCGTTTAAACTTGGAATTTCAGTTTTAAGCCTTCATAGAGGCATTTCAACAAACACTTCATCGGCAGATTTTTACATGATTAAACATCAAATCTCTATTTTATTATTTAGCCCTAATTTCACATCATTCAACCTTTTTACATGATTGATAACTTCAAATTTTCTGGAATCACTTCAAAATTGCCAAATTACACTAGATTAACAATCTATTTCCTAGTGTTCATCAAATTACACATAACCCACTAATCACCTACAATGGTGTTCATGGGTTCACCAAAATTTCATATGATTTCAACTTCTATTTGTCTAGGGTTTTGTCCCTAGACACTATAGTTGTTCCTAATCATCATAATACATACATGCAACTAGAAATTCAGATTTTTCCCAATTTCATGAGACTTTCAAGTTGAGAGTTTTCCTTAAATTTTACATACCTTGGAATCTTCTTGCGATGAGGATCAAGAATCTATGCTCGGATTTTGATTTGGGACAGAATTTAATCCTCAATTGATTGATTTTGTGGAGTTAGGGTTAGTGAGAACATTCCGGTCGCTTCCCTGCGTTTCTGGTCGACCAAGCACACTAATTTGTGTGTTTGGTTTTTATTTAATTTGTTTTAGTATATTATAGTTTCAAGTTCTACCACTTAGGTCCCTCCACTTTTGTTATTTTAATAACTTTAGTTATTTTAACCCTATTTCAAGTTATTTCTAGACTTGTAGTTAACTAGGTTCAAATTCCTAGTTAGTAAATTCTTGTTTATTTATACTTTATAATTCTAATATAAAGTTTTACATTTTCGGGGTGTTACAAGTCCACCCCCCTTATAAGGGTTTCGTCCCCGAAACCGAAGTACGTACCAAATAATGTAGGGTGAAGACGTCGCATCTCCTCTTCGGACACCCACGTAGTGTCCGAACCTTTCCTATGCTCCCATTTGACCTTGACTTGATTAATCACTTTGTTCCTCAAACTCTTCTCTTTGCGATCTAAAATCGCAATTGGTTTTACTGCATAGTTGAGGCTGTTATCCACCTCGATATCATCGTAGTGGATACGAGCAGTTTCGTCTGCCAAACATTTTCGGAGATGTGACACGTGGAATGTGCTATGAATCCCTCTCAACTCCTCTGGTAATTCGAGACGATAGGCTACCTTACCAACCCGTTCAGTGATTCTGAATGGCCCAACAAATCTCGGGCTTAGTTTTCCCCTTTTTCTGAATCTAATAATGCCTTTCCATGGGGAAACTTTTAGCATAACCATGTCCCCAACCTGAAATTCAATTGGCCTATTCCTTTTATCCGCATACGCCTTTTGCCTGTCTTGAGCCGCTTTCAAGTGTGCCCGAACCATATCGATTTTCTCATTCGTAGCTCGGATTATATCAGTAGGTGCTAGCTCTCGTGGACCCACTTCTCCCCAACATACCGGAGTTCGACATTTTCTGCCATATAACAGTTCATACGGGGACATCTTAATGCTCGCGTGATAGCTGTTGGGGGGGGGGTAGTTGCACGGACCTCCCATCCGCCGGAGTATTGCAACTCTGCAAGCTAACAACGTCCCAATGTTGCCTGGCGGTGAGTACCCACGGTGAAGAGCCCCAACACCCCAATAGGGCATTGCCGGGAGTTGAACCGGTGACCTCAAGAAGAGGCTGGGTGGGACTGGCCAACTGGGCTACCCCAGAAGGTTACCGCGTGATAGTTGTTGTTATATGAAAATTCGACCAAGGGTAGATAGACATCCCAACTACCCCCGAAGTCAATAATATAAGCCCGCAGCATATCTCCCAACGTTTGTATTGTTCTTTCACTCTGCCCATCCGTTTGTGGATGGTAGGCAGTGCTAATGAACAATTTAGTTCCCATTTGTTCTTGAAATTCACGCCAAAAATTCGAAGTAAACCGAGTATCTCTATCTGACACAATGGATATCGGTACCCCATATCGTGCTATGATTTCATTGGTGTACACCTCCGACATCTTTTCGGATGTGTAAGTCTCACGAATTGGAATGAAGTGAGCGCTTTTCGTCAGTCTATCTACAACTACCCATATAGCATCAAACCCGCGGTTAGTTTTGGGCAATTTGGTCAACAAATCCATGGTGATTTGTTCCCATTTCCAAACCGGAATTTCCAACGGTTGAAGTCTACCGTATGGTTTTTGGTGCTCTGCCTTGACTTGTAAACATGTCAAGCATTTTTCTACGTTCTTCACCACATCTCTTTTCATCCCGGGCCACCAATAGTTTTGTTTTAAATCATTGTACATTTTGGTCGCTCCCGGATGAATTGAATATCGGGATTTTTGAGCTTCATCAAGTAGAAGCGCCTTCACTCCACAAGTATTTGGAACCCATATCCTCCTGAATCGAGTTTTCAACCCGTTATTCCCATCCGTCAAATCTTTCAACTGACCGATTATTCTTTGCTTCTTCCAATTCTCCTCTTTTACTGCTTCTAATTGCACCTCTCGAATACGTTCAAGTATACCCGAGGTCACCACGAGCTGCATCGACCTTACTCGTATTGGGACATAGTCCGCTTTTCTGCTCAGAGCGTCCGCTACCACATTTTCCTTTCCGGGGTGGTAATGTATTTCACAGTTGAAATCTTTCACCGTTTCTAACCATCGCCTTTGTCGCATACTTAACTCCTTCTGATCGAAGAAGTATTTTAAGCTTTTGTGATCGGTGTATATGGTGCACTTTACCCCGTATAGGTAGTGCCTCCATATTTTTAAGGCAAATACCACCGCAGCCAATTCAAGATAGTGCGTGGGATATTTCTTCTCGTGTATCTTCAATTGTCTCGAGGCATAAGATATACTTTGCCCCGTTGCATCAAAACGAATCCGAGCCCCGATAGTGAAGCATCCGAATAAACCACCATATCTTCGACTCCGTCCGGCAATGTCAGTACCGGAGCTTGAGTTAACTTTTCTTTTAGCGTTTGAAACGCTTTTTCTTGATCGACACCCCAAATGAACTTTTCTTTCTTTTGGGTTAGCTTTGTTAGTGGTGACGCAATCTTGGAGAAATCGTGAATGAATCTTCTATAATATCCCACAAGCCCCAAAAAGTTTCTAATTTCCGAAGGGTTCTTCGGGGGATTCCATTTTGACACAGCCTCGATCTTGGACGGATCCACCAATACTCCGTTGGCACTTATGACGTGGCCAAGAAATTGTACCTCTCGTAACCAAAAGGCACACTTAGAGAATTTCGCATACAACCTTTCTCGTCTAAGTGTCTCTAACACTTCTTGTAAGTGGTGTGCGTGTTCAGCTTCACTTTTCGAATACACCAAGATATCATCGATAAACACGATGACCGAATTATCCAACATTGGCTTGCAAACCCGGTTCATGAGGTCCATGAAAGTCGCGGGTGCATTTGTTAGCCCAAATGACATCACGAGGAATTCGTAATGTCCGTATCTCGTGCGGAAAGCCGTCTTAGGCACATCTTCTTCCTTGACCTTTACTTGGTGATACCCAGATCTAAGGTCAATTTTTGAAAACCAGTCCGCACCTTGTAATTGGTCGAATAAATCGTCTATCCTCGGAAGCGGGTATCGGTTCTTTACCGTGAGTTTGTTTAACTCCCGGTAATCGATACACATGCGCATGCTCACGTCTTTCTTTCTCACAAACAATATCGGTGCGCCCCAAGGAGACACACTCGGCCTTATGAATCCCTTGTCAAGCAGGTCTTGAATTTGGGACATCAACTCTTGTAATTCCGACGGTGCGAGTCGGTACGGGGCTTTTGCTACGGGTTTTGCGCCCGGAATCAATTCGATCCCGAACTCTACTTCCCGTTCAGGCGGTATCCCCGGTAAATCTTCCGGAAACACATCTTCATAATCTCGTACTACCGGTACATCTTAAATCTTCCGAGATTCTTTCTCGGGTTCATTTGCGTATATCATGAACGCCTTGCATCCTCGCTTCATAAGCTTGTGAGCTTTCAACATTGAGCACACTATGGGGTTACCTCCTTTTTCGCCATAAATGGTAACGTGTTTCCCGCTCGGAGATGTTAGTTTTATCTCTTTACGAAAGCACACGACTTTTGCATGGTGCTGGGCTAGCCAATCCATCCCAACGACTACTTGAAATTCCCCCATTGACATCGGGATTAGGTCTATCAAGTATTCTTCATCGTCGATGCTTAATTTGCAGCCTCGACAAACATCACAAACTATAAAACTTTTGTTGTCCCCTATTTCAACTTCTAAGGGCACATGTAATTTCGGCAATACAAATGAAGGATGTCGAATAAATCCATGCGAAATGAAGGATTTATTCGCACCCGTATCAAACAATACACGTGCTGGAATTGAGTTAATTGTGAATATACCTGAAACCACATCGGGTTCTGTCTTCGCTTCAGCCGCGGTAAGTTGGAAGGACCTCGCCTTCGCTTTGGGAGCTTCTGTTGGAGATTCTTTAACATCTCTCTTTCCAACTAAGTCCGGACATTCGGACTTTTTGTGGCCGGGTTGATAACATTTGTAGCAAACAGAGACTTTTCCCGGGCATAGCGAGGCCGTGTGCCCCGTCTTATTACATATAGGGCATGGCTTGTCTTTGAACCGACATTCCCCTTTGTGTCCCTTCCCGCACACCTTACAACTTGGCGACCTACCTTTAGTATCCACCTTCTTCCCCGATTCTCCAGTTCGGGCTTTCTTTGTAGGGCTTGGATTCACATCATGTGCCCTTCGTTCACCTCTTTCGACTTGTTTCTTCAATTCGATTTCCCGTTCCCGAGCAACGTTAATGATTTCGGTAAGGGTTTAGTATTTTGAAGGAGTCATAAACTCCCTATATTCAGCGCTCAACATATTGTAGTAGTAGTATATTTTCTGTTCTTCGTTCGTCACCAATTCACTACTAAACTTCATCTTATCCATAAACATCGCCGTGATCTTGTCTATGGTTTCACCCTTATGCCTAAGTAGCATGAACTCTTCCTTGATTTTGTTAATGACCGCTTTGGGACTATGATGTTTAAGAAATGGTGTCTTAAACTCTTCCCATGTCATGGTCCTTGGCGCTTCGGCCCCTATTTCATTCTTTTTGTTATCCCACCAATCCTTGGCTTGTCCTCTTAACTGACCCGTTCCATAAGCAACGAAATCGCTTTCGTCACAATGGGTCCTTTCAAACACCCCTTCAATATCGCCCAACCATCTTTGGCAAATTATCGGGTCAACTTCCCCGTTATAGATTGGCGGTTTACACGCCATGAATTCCTTATATGAGCACCCTTTACGTTCTCCAGTTTTATCTTTCATAAGGTTGACCGTATCCTCCAACCTTTTAACTCGTTCTTCTACGAGTGACAACACCGTACCTTGAATCTTGTCTATAAACCCGGATAGACTGCTTTCAATTGCCTTTCCTACTTCCTCGGCAATTATTTCTTTCATTTGTTTGGTGCTTGTCGGCACCGGATCATTATTGCTCCCTTTCGACATCTTGAAACTGAAATGTTTACATCAAACGTTAAACATTTCATTCATGACATTGCTTTGTTTGTTTCGGTTTAGCCAAGTTCCTAACTTGCTTTAACCATTCACATTTAATGCACTTTCCGGGTTTGAGAGTGTTAACACGCTCTTCCCATGCATAACAATTCGTTTCTCATTCCTTACATAAGACATAATCTACTAACATAATGAGTTAATTCTTACCGGACGATCGATCAAGCTTGAACCGAACACCTTGTTGACAACCTTAAGCTCTGATTACCAACTTGTAACACCCGTCTAATTTTACTTGATTTTAATAAAAGATTATACCATTTCAAGTAAAATATTGTTTAAGTAACATGACTTTCATTAACGAAGTTCATAAGTAACATCAACCTTAGTCAACTAATGACTAAGTTAAAACATTTCAAAAGTTGTTTAACAAATGTTTACAACCCATACACAAAGACTACTAAAGATTTAAAACATTGCGGAAGCTTCAAAATGTAGTGTTCGGTTCTTCATCATTGCTTGATCGCCATCCGTAAGTTCACCAACATCACCTAATGTCAAAACCACATCAAGGGTTAATTTTGACAATAATAAAACATGTATAATCGAAATCTAGGGTCAAAACAAACGAAAACAAATGAAATTTCCGGAATCAGGTCGCTCGCGCCCCGCGAGAGGTTTTACGCGGGCCGCGAGAGGTCTTACGCGGGCCGCGAGAACCCCTTGCGTGTCGCGGCGTGTTCCAGGTGACCTTCCGCATGGCGCGGGGGGTCATGTTTTCCAGCAGCTCAAGTTTTGTGAGCTGCATTTGCTGCCAGCTCCGGTAAACCCAGTTTTTAACTTCGTTTGGCCATAACTTTTGACTCGTAAGTCCGTTTTAAGTGATTTTTCTTCCTATATGTCTGTAAATTCATTACCGACATAACTATTATAAATTTGATACCAAAAATTTTATTTACGGACCGAAAGACCATATGTCATTATGTAATTATTCGACCCATTCTAACCTTACACATTTTACTACCATTTAACTAATAAACCTATGGCGCCTTATGCCCAACATCCGGGGCTTGTTATCACCCGCATTTCTTACCAATTTCATGGTTTAATGCCTTTGTGATTATTATCGCCATTATCGACTACTAGAACGCTTAAAACTACAATTTTTACAACTAATAGATCCGTTGGCTCATCTTGTGGAACCATCCACTTGTGATGACTACCAATTGGTTCGTTGACTATACTAAGTCTATTAATTCACATTCCAACCATAATCAATATAAATTCAACGCAAATTTCGATTCAACAATAAGATATACGAAACTTTCAACAACTCGCTTAATGTAACCAATCAAGTTATGTACCTTCAAAGTATGCCCTTCAAACGTGGTTCGCCACCCGCTTGTCCGCTTGACGCTCCTGCGCCCGTTCCTATAGAGTTCATTTATAATATGTTTAGAACTCTCTTTAAATCATAATTCGCATAATACACCAAACATCATGATTATGCGTTTAAACTTGGAATTTCAGTTTTAAGCCTTCATAGAGGCATTTCAACAATCACTTCATGGGCAGATTTTTACATGATTAAACATCAAATATCTAGTTTATTATTTAGCCCTAATTTCACATCATTCAACCATTTTACATGATTGATAACTTCAAGTTTTCTGGAATCACTTCAAAATTGCCAAATTACTCTAGATTAACAATCTATTTCCTAGTGTTCATCAAATTACACATAACCCACTAATCACCTACAATGGTGTTCATGGGTTCACCAAAATTTCATATGATTTCAACTTCTATTTGTCTAGGGTTTTGTCCCTAGACACTATAGTTGTTCCTAATCATCATAATACATACATGCAACTAGAAATTCAGATTTTTCCCAATTTCATGAGACTTTCAAGTTGAGAGTTTTCCTTAAATTTTACATACCTTGGAATCCTCTTGCGATGAGGATCAAGAATCTATGCTCGGATTTTGATTTGGGACAGAATTTAATCCTCAATTGATTGATTTTGTGGAGTTAGGGTTAGTGAGAACATTTTGGTCGCTTCCCTGCGTTTCTGGTCGACTAAGCACACTAATTTGTGTGTTTGGTTTTTATTTAATTTGTTTTAGTATATTATAGTTTCAAGTTCTACCACTTAGGTCCCTCCACTTTTGTTATTTTAATAACTTTGGTTATTTTAACCCTATTTCAAGTTATTTCTAGACTTGTAGTTAACTAGGTTCAAATTCCTAGTTAGTAAATTCTTGTTTATTTATACTTTATAATTCTAATATAAAGTTTTACGTTTTCGGGGTGTTACAGAGTGCGGTGATAGAGACGTCGAGTTCATGGCGATGCTGAAAGATATACATCGAAAGGTTCAGCACTCGATGGAGTTGAAGTTAAAATTTCTTAATTCTTGCTGTTAGATTCTTAAATTTCTTGGTGTTATTGTTAGATTTTAAAGTTTCATTATTCAGTACTCGATGTAATTTTTGATCTTTTAATGTCATAAATAAATTTTAATCCTATTAATCTTTAAGGAGCATTTTATTTTTACTAATTTTAGCATTCATAAGTATTATTATATAGTTTTTAATATCCTTTGAAGATTGCAGATCGATATTGATGTAGATGTGAAATTGTCTTTGAGTTTGATTTAGATTATGTTGATGTTGAATTGTGCTTGAACAGATGTTTGGTAAGTCAACAGAGGTTTAAATCTCTCGGGTTGGTTTAAGGCTGAGCAGATGATTGCAAAGCTAAAACGTTCTAGAATATCTAATTGTTGAATAACAGTTTTTTGAAGAATGATCTCCTCCAAATTACAAAGAATCAATATCTGCTACTGTAAAGGTATGTCAAAGCTAAATTCTGCCAAAAAAGAACATCTGCTTGAAATCATCGTCTGTTGATAAAGAAAGTTTGAAGAAGCAAAGGTCTGCTATGGGTCAAAAGATCTTTGAAACCGCTGCCACGTCAGCATTCACTTTTTCCCTTTTATAAAACCCTATTTAATTCCCAAACAGAGCTTTACTCTACGTATCAAATTCAAAATTCTCCAAAACGGATTCCGTCTTCTTCTTCATCTCTTCTTCAACTATTCGCAATTTCTAAACTCCAACTATGGCTCTATTCATCAAACACCCTCATAACTACCTCTATACTTTTGAGAAAACCGATAAAAATACTGACTTTCATTCAATAATTGACATCTTGTCATCCCCAAAATACAAAACACTTCTCACTGCTAATGCACCAATCTACCAAGACACACTCCGAGATTTCTGGGCTAATGCAAACATTGAAGAACAAAACAATGAGCCATTTGGAATACTTCAAAAGTCAAAGGTGTATTGGTTGCCATAACCCCCACTACCATATCAGAAACATTTCAGATGAATGACTTGGCAGGTAAAACTTCTTTCCAAAAAAATGAGTTTCAAACAAACTTGATTGAAAGGGGTTATGATGGACAGTTGAATAATTCCATCATTTTTAAACCAAATTTTCCACCACCAATGAAATTCCTGTTCCATACCCTGTTAACATGTCTCTCAAATAAAACCACTGCTTTTAATGAAATGCCTCTGAAAATTCAGTACTTGGGGTATTCTATTACGACAAACACTGATTTTAACTACTCCCAAGGACTGTTTACTGATTTGGTTAACAATTTTAAAAACATTAAAAATGGGAAGAGTGCTACCTTTCTCATGTTTCCAAGATTTTTGAGTTATTACTTGCAAAAACATGCTCTTGAAAAGGCTTTTGAGCAAGGAACACCTTTTAAAATGAATAGTCTTTCATCAGAAACTTTTACTCGCCTTAAGGCCAAAGAGTCAAATGTTTCCAAAACAAAAGCAAAGAGGTCTGAGAAAATTTTAGATGAGTCCACATCTGCTTCTCAAACTTCTGTTGCTAAGCCCACTGCTCATGGTGATCACAGCACCACAACCACTGCTGTGAAACCCTCACCATCTAAACCCAAAAAGACCAAATCCAAATCCAAAAAGCCCACCAAACCCACAAATAAGGATCCTCTGGAAGATGAGATCCCAGAGGTTAACCCTGTGACAACACAAATGTCACTAGAAATGACTGTTGCTACTTCCTCACAACAGTTGGAAATATCTCAACCTGGAAACCTAACTCCTCATGATTCCTCACAAAAGGAACATGTTGTAATCATAGGGAAACCAAAATATGATACCATATCCTCATTTGAGAGTATGCTTAAAAGCCCTTCTCCCGAGGCAATGTCTCTTTCCACGCCAATCCCGTCATCTTCTATTCCACCAACCTTAGTAACATTGTTTGAAGCTATTGACATTCAGACTCATAGCAGCCCCTCCCACCAACACATTATTGAGAGTTTAACTTCAACAATAGCTATGTCTGAACCTGTTCAATTAGCTAACCCACAAACAGTTGAGAATGCTACACCTCTTGAATTTCACGAAATTCTTGATGGTATTTCAAGTGGAGAAGCTACTACAAATGTCAAATCCACTGATTTACATTTGGATAGTAGTTTCATTTCTAAGACTCCACTGACGGAAACCACTACTGTGGCTACTACAGTAACCACTGATGCAGAGGGAAGTCCCCAGAACCAAGAAAAAAGGGCATCTGCTAATGATGATTTGGAGTCTACTACTATCACAAAAGCATATACAACCACCTCTAGTGGGAATTCAGATGATCCTATTAAATTAGGTGATGAATTAAAATACAAGGATTTGATGGAGAGAATGTCATCCATTGAAACTACTGTTGGTGAAATGAAAGATCTGATGAAGCAGTTGGTGGATGCTTCCAAAAGTCAGCCTACTCATCAGCAACTCTCCTAGGAGCTTTGGAATTCTGTGCAACTAATCTTAGCAGCTCAAAGGGAATTGGTTGAACCTCAACATAACTCACACATGGAACTGATCAGAGTTATGGTTGAAGCAAGGTATAAGGATACCTAGGCAGATATCAAGGGCATCAAAGAATCGCTTGCAAAGTTAACTGGCACCTCCCCTGCTCCTGTGTTAAAAAAATGATGATCAAGATGATGATGCCAAAAAAGGGGAGAAGGATTCCATGAAAAACTTTGGCAAACCAACATTAAAGGGTCAGCGAAAATAGAAGCCAGAGCCTGCCAAAGACTTTTCTACACAATCTACTGAAAAATCTGACATTGGTAAGAAAAAGGGAGTTGATGAAACCCTTAACAAACAGACAGATAGGGAGATTAAAGCAAAGCAAAAGAGAAAGGATAGAAAAGAATGTAAAGCAAATGTTTTGAGGCAGGAATTGGAGAAAAAGATGAAAAGAGAAAACAAAGTGCAAAACATTGGAACTTCAAACAGAAGAAAATCATTCAGAAACAACAAACCTCCCATTACCACATTTCCTAAAACCACTACTACCAAAAAGGCAACCACTGCTACACCCAAACCAAAACCATCTTCAGAAAAACCACCTCACAAGAAGCAGAAAACAGCTTCCTCTCCATCAACAGATCTTAAGGCAACTGATGTTGAGACATCAGTGGTTTCAACAGCTGTTAGCCAATCCACTGCTCCCATTCAATTGATCCTCTACCATCAACAAAACCACCAACACCTCAAAGATTTCCCTCACAAACAACCTTTTCACCTGAAGCACATTCTCCATCAAAAACTCATCCTCCTCCAAAATATGTCCATACCAGAAAAAGAAAATTCATGGTGCATGAAGAAGAAAAAGAAATACCAGCACCAATTTCTATATCATCTACTCCATTCATTCCACCTTCATCACCTCCTCACAAACCAACCCAACCAAACAACCACCCACTGTTCACATCCCACAAAATATTCCATTGGCAATCAAATATCCTCTGGAACTGTTTGTAGTTCAACATGAAATGATACAATTTTACAAAGAGGATGATCCATCCAAAAGAGCCTTCCCATCACTACAAGGCTTCAGTACACCTCATAACATTGATGAATATTTGAATATGAAAGCTAAACAAGCTGAGCTAATAGCCAAACATGTGAGTAAAGGGAAAGGTGACAGGGATTACCAGGGCACTTATCAAAATGAGCTTAGTAAGGTCAGGAAATTGGAAGACTTTGCAAGAGACCTAGTAAATTAATGTCAGAACTGCCACCTGATGCTGATCTTCAAAAGGAACAGAGGATTGATTATTTGGATATCATCATGAGAGACAAACCCTACAAAGCCTACAGGTATCAATTCGAAGATTGGTCTCTTGAAGCTCTCAAAGAAGAATTAAATAGAATTGAAATGATGAAGAAAGATTCTCAAATGAAGAAATCTGCACCCAACTAAAACAAATTCAAGAAAGTTGATGTGGATGAAGCATTGAGGTACAAAAAGAAGAGAGCATAACTTGTAGCAGCTAATTATTGGACTGCTAGATCCATTGCAAGATGGTCTAAGCAGAATGTCGATCTAACTTATAAAAAGTTAGAAGAGCTCAGAAAGACAGATCCAACTCTTCCTAAGAAGCCAGTATATGATGATGAAACCACTGATAAGCCTCACCAGACCCATTCTCTTAAAAAGTTGTTCTCATCATCTGATGTATCCATCAGTGTCTTGAATCAAAGAAAAAGACAACAATAGATTGATGAGCAAAATGAAAAGAGAGATGCTGAATTCAGAAAAGAGGCTATCAGAAATCAATTACAATTTGGATTGGATGATGATTCTCTACAACTTCAAGCTCAATTTACTGAAACACTCAAAAAGTTGGCAAGTAGACCTCAATCCCCAAACTCATCATAAATAAAACTTCTGCCAAGAAACCCATCAGACCCAATAATACTAAAGTGGAAGTCTGACAAAGATACCCACGTATTGACACTGCTCAGGTCTGATGGTAGTGTTGAAAAGATGTGAAGGGAGGATGCATTTGGTCTGAATGCAGATGACCTCCAAGATCTAATGAACCTTCAACTACAAAGGGATGAAGATGACACCGATTCCTTGGATTTTGAGCTCTCCAGTTCAAAGGGCAAATCCGGGAAAGGTGGATGAGAGAATAAAGATCACAATTATAACAACCCTCAAAATAATTTTCGACACCCCTAATATATATTAAAATGTCCCAATATGTCTTAAAATACACCCCATACGCGAAAACAGACCCCGAATACCTTTATTTTTATAAAAAAATTAATTAAAAAAAAGATTTTTATGTCGCTCGCGGGCCGCGTAGCCTATGGCCACGTCTTACGCGGGGCGCGACAGCAAGGAGTCAGGGCGAAACCCTAGCGTGCCACGTGTCAACATCGTGTCAAAGCTACGTGTCAACGCAGCAAGGCTACGGCCTAGTCTACAGATCCTCGCGGGCCGCGTAGCCTTTTGCTACGTCTTACGCGGGCCGCGTAAAACTTAAAATCATGCCCTATATAAAGAGGGCATCGGGCCTTCAGTCAAATCGTTCATCTCTCGATTTTCTCTCTCGAATTTCTTTATAATAGGCATAATTCTCGGGTATAATACCCCCTAAGTAACGAAGTTCTGCTCCGTTGTAAGTATTATAACCCCGGTTACGTATTAGATACGTTGCCCGATTGATCCAGGGTTCCGTAACGGCTGTCGTGGTTCTGCCCGACATAGTCGTTGGAATACCGTCTCGGGGAGGGTATTACTAATGTAAATAATGAGTTATTATACTAACGCGTGTGCATTTGTGTAATTTATAATCACCAGGAAACCCTTAAAGAAAATCTAAGACAGCAATGTGAGTAGTCTCCTTTTTACCAACTGTTTTTACAAAACCTTAAATATTTTACAATGTGATTAGCAGTGATTGAGTCTTTGTAGTCTTCAATTACTGCCGGTATGTTGGGCTTTTGTATACAAAATGTGGATAGACGTTACCATTGGACAACGAGTTAGCCAATGAGTAATATGACCCACCAGTCAGGATTGACAATACTGAATGAGTAATTGTGTAGATATAAACAATGTGATCGCTCTCAATACTGTTAAATGATGAAATATGTTTTGATTAAACTGGGATTCACTCACCAGTATTTCCCACTGACAAATGTTTTTAAAACGCGTTTCAGGTAACAAAATGTAAAAGCCAATTAGAAGAAAGCCAGCTGGGGAGCACTGAAGGCTTGGAAAAAAAGTGGCTATAAAAGTTACCTAAAAGAGGATGTTTTAAATTCAATAAATAGGGTTTATCCCTATAAATATGTTGTAATAAGAAACTTGGGTTTACCCATGTGTTTAATATTATAAAATATGGTGGTTTTACTCTGATAAAATATTTCCTAACTACGGTCCTGATGAAATTTCCGCTGCCAAAATGGTTAAACATACGGATATCACCAAAGCTGGTTCGCGTCCGCCTGTTCCCGGGAAATAGGGATCGGGGATTGCGACAGAAGGTGGTATCAGAGCTAAGCCATTGATTCAGCCACAGAAGTGTTCTGCTGACATATTTGACTTTTCCATTGAAAGGTAACCCCGTTTTTCTCTCTCCTTATGGCGATTTTCTGTTCATCATGATTCCCTTGTTTTTCTTTGTGATCTTATGCATAACAGTCTGTGATTAGGGTTTTGATTCTTCAAAATTCTATAACAAACTCGTTAGCATTAGGGATCGATTTAAAACTAGGGTTTGTTTCTTGATTCTTTTTCTTTTCAATCGCCGCCTTCGTAAGCTGTCTGAAATCCTGATTTATTAAGCTAGTTGTTATCGATTGCGGTAAACTGAGATTAATTTAGCTAGATTGATACTCTGGTTTAATTGATTAAGGGTTGACGATTGTTGCTAGGGTTTTAAGGATTAGGGTTTTAACTTTGGTTCTTGTTCGTTTGCATGGTTCTGTTGTTGATTGTGGAGTGGGTTTGATTACGTTCTTTGTGCATGGAGAGAGATCGGGATAGGGGTTTGAAGGATTTAGGGTTTCATTCATTTACTGAAAAGTTGCATGGGGATATCTTTATTACATCAAAGAGTACAATTCCGATGCAGGTTCAGGAGACTCGGGATGGTAGGGGCTTGGAGAATCTAGGGTTTCAATCATTTGCTGATAAGCCTTCTTTGTTTTGCAAGCCGATTAACATTGATGGTAACCCTATGATGCCTCGACGTGGTGTTATTAATGTTATAGACGAATTAGAGAAAGTTACTGTTCCAGTTCCTTTGGTGTCCGCTAATGCTGATGTTACGGCTGATCAGACTCAATCATCATCATCGATACCAGTCTCTTATGCTGAAAAGCTTCAGTCCAATGTGCGAAGTAAACGAGAGGTTAACTTTAGACTTATTGAGTCAATGGAGACACGTGAAGATGCTGATGTTGTTATTCCTAGGGAAGTTGTTAAAAAAGTTCAGGAAAGATTTGATAACGTCTTGTATGGTTATTTTCTAGGAAATCGGCTACCTTTTCCTGTGGTAGAGTATTATGCAAAAAATGTATGGTCAAAGTTTGATTTCGTGTAGATGATGATGAACTCTAATGGGTTCTTTTTCTTTAAATTCGATTCCAAAGAGGGAATGGCTAAAGTTCTTGAAGGGGGGCCTTGGTTGATTCGAAAAATGCCGTTGTTCTTGAATGTTTGGACTCCTTCTGTCAGCCTGAAAAAGGAGGGGATCAAAGCAGTTCTAGTATGGGTTAAGTTACACAATGTTCCCATTGCGGTATATACGGATGAGGGATTAAGTTTGTTAGCTTCAAAGATAGGTAAGCCTAAGAGATTGGATAGCTATACTGCAGATATGTGTTCTGATAATTGGGGTAGGAGCAGTTTTGCTCGTGCTTTGATAGAAATTAATGTCGATAATGTTTTGAAAGATCATATTGTTGTGGCTATTCCAAAACTAGATGAAGAAGGGTATATCACGGAAAAAGTGGATGTGGAATATGAGTGGCGGCCTCAGCAATGTTCTATTTGTTGTGTATTTGGCCATACTGACCAATCTTGTGTGAAGAATGTCAATAATAAAGCAAAACAAGTGGTAGTTGATGATGATGGTTTCGTTATGGATAGGAGGAAGACGGCCAGGCAGGGTATAGTATTTAAGAAGCAGAAAACAAAGTTTGTTTATAAACCTAAGAGTACCAAAGCTTGTCCGAGCATCTCTGGTACGAAGAATGATGATCAACGAATCTTGGGGGAGGGTTCGAAACAAAAACCGGGTGGGGGAGTCACTATTCGAAATTCTTTTGAAGCTTTAGATTCAAATGAGGGCGATGATAAGGACAAGGCCCAGCAACAGCTGGAAAATATGAAAAAAGCTGGCGGAAATAATGGTCAAGCCGATGTCAATATAATAGGTGGTAAGCAAGTTCAAGCTGAGGAGGTTTTGGAAGTTACGCCTACGGAGATGTCAAAGTTCATGGGTAACAATAAGCCTGTGCACACTTCTGAGGGGGCAAGCACTCCCGGTCAAACTGGTTTTAATGGATAGTATTATGTCTTGGAACATAAGGGGTCTGAACCGTCCCCTGAAACAAAGTGAGGTTCGACAAGTTGTTGCTGAAAATAAGTTAAAGGTTTATGCCATTTTAGAGTCCCACGTGAATGTTGCTAATCTAGGTACCATTTTTCATAAAGTTTTTCGGAACTGGAATTGGACATCTAATGGGGGATTGTGTAGTAGGGGAACCCGAATCATATTGGGATGGGATCCAGAGGTGGTTGATCTTATGGTGCTATCTCAAACTGATCAAGTCATCCATACTCAAATGTTAGTTAAAGCTGATAATAAAGTCCTTTTTTGCTCCTTTGTGTATGCGAAAAATAAGTATCAAGATCGTAGAAGTCTTTGGGAGAGTTTATGTAACCATAAAAGCTTGTGTCACGATAAACCATGGGTTGTTATGGGGGATTTTAACTCAACGCTTCAGATTCAGGATTCGTTATACGGATCATCCAAAGAAACGATAAGCATGTGTGAGTTTAAAGATTGCATTCATTTTTCGGAGCTGCTTGATATTCAAGGCCATGGGCTTCATTATACATGGACTCAAAAACCTAAAGATGGAGTGGGCCTTCTTAAGAAGATAGATCGTGTATTGGGTAATGTTCAGTTCTTGGATATGTTTCCGAATGCTTTTGTCATGTTCCATCCTTTTCGCGTTTCGGACCATACGCCTTGTATTATGAAATTGGGAGCCTTGTTTGAGAAGAAAGCTAAACCTTTCAAGTTTCCTAACTTCATTACATCCAAGCCGGATTTCATGAAGTGTGTGGAGCGAGAATGGAGAATAAAGATTCCAGGGGTTAATATGTACTCGGTTACTAGAAAACTTAGCAATCTCAAGCCGCATTTAAGGAAGATCTTATTCAACCAAGGTAACTTGCATGCTAAGGTGTCGGAGCTTAGGAAAAAGTTGGATGATATTCAAGTGCTTGTGGATAAGAATCCGTTGGATGGCCAGCTTCGTCAAATAGAAGCTACATGTCTTCATGAATTTCGGACTGCTGCTTATGATGAGGAATGTTTCCTTAAACAAAAGTCAAAAGTTGAATGGTTGTGCGCTGGAGACTTGAACACGAAATATTTTCACAATGTGGTGAAAAGCCGTAATGCTAGAAGCAAGATTCACAGTGTTAAAGATTTGGCTGGAAACCGTCATGAAGGTATTGGGGTGGCGGATGCTTTAGTCAATCATTATTCGAATTTTCTTGGTGTTGAGGATCAGGTTGTTTCGCCTAATCTGGATGATATCTTCTTTAATGTTCTTAGTCAACAAGATGCTTCTAATATGGTCCGGCAAGTAACCCGAGAGGAAATAAAAACGGCAATGTTTAACATTGGTGAAAATAAGGCCCCCGGGCCGGATGGTTATACTTCAGCTTTTTTCAAGAAGACCTGGGATATTATTGGCAATGAAGTTACGGATGCGGTCCTTGATTTTTTTGAGAATGGTAAGCTCCTCAAGCAATTAAATCACACGATCCTTGCTTTGATTCCTAAGAAAGATATTCCGGATTCAGTTTTGGATTATCGGCCTATCTCGTGTTGTAATGTTCTTTATAAATGTATCAGCAAAATCATAACGGATAGGATTAAAGGGAGTTTGGGGGTTTTGGTCAGTATTAATCAATGCGCGTTTGTGCCGGGAAGGAAAATTTCAGATAATATTCTCCTAACTCAGGAGCTGATGCATAATTATCATCTGAATAGAGGCCATGCTAGATGTGCTTTTAAAATAGATATTCAGAAGGCCTATGATACGGTTAGTTGGTCTTTTTTGAGAGCTATTCTTATTCGGTTTGGGTTTAATCATCGAATGGTTGAGTGGATAATGACATGTGTTTCCACGGTCTCCTATTCGTTATGTGTTAATGGTAATCTTCATGGGTTCTTTAAAGGGAGAAGGGGTTTGAGACAGGGAGATCCGATGTCGCCTTATTTATTTACTCTTATCATGGAGGTTCTCTCATTATTACTTCAAAAGGTGGCCAACTCAAATTTGTCGTTTAAATTTCATCATCAGTGTGCTAAGCAGAGAATTATCAATGTCACTTTTGCGGATGACCTGTTTATCTTTGTCCATGCTGATACTTACTCGGTTAAGAAGGTTAGAGATGCTTTGGAAATTTTCACTAGTTGGTCAGGGTTAGTACCGAGCCCGTCCAAGAGTACGGTTTATTTTTCGAATGTGTCTTCTTCGCTGAAACAAGAGATTCTTTCTTTGATGCCTTTTCAAGAAGGTAGTCTTCCGGTTCGGTATCTTGGGGTACCCCTTATATCCACTAAGCTTATATTTAAAGATTGTCAAATTTTGATTAATCGTGTGGAGAGCAAAATTACAAGCTGGATTTCTAAGTCTTTGTCGTTTGCGGGTCGCCTTTAGCTTATAAACTCAGTGTTATCTTCGATGCACATTTACTGGGCTTCTATCTTCATTCTTCCAGCTCGTGTCATCTCTGAATTGGAGAAGAGGATGCGTCGTTTTTTATGGAATGCTGGTTCGTCGGGTAGAGTTAGAGCGAAAGTTGGCTGGTCTGAAGTTTGCTTGCCTAAAAATGAGGGTGGCTTGGTATTCGCAACATTATGGAGGTTAATAAGGCTCTCATGGCAAATCATATATGGAGTATTATATCGAAGAGGGAGTCGTTATGGGTTCAATGGATCCATTCCTATAAACTGAAGGGTAGGAGTTTTTGGGAGGTTCCGTGTAGGGGTAGTTTGAGCTGGGGATGGCGTAAGATACTATCCATCCGTAACCTGGTGCGTCCATATACTGGTATGTCCATCAGAAGTGGTACCCAAACTAATGCATGGTGTGATAATTGGTGCTCGTTGAGTCCGATTAGTTCCTTCATTACTCCGAGAGTTATCTCTAATGGTGGTTTCAATATGCAGTCCACGGTTGCTGATATAGTTGATGAATCTGGCCAGTGGCGATGGCCGCAAGCTTGGTATGATTTATTTCCGGTCTTGATAAATTTACAGATCCCAATTCTTGTTCATAATGTTCCAGATAAACTTACATGGAAAGACTTGGAAGGCAAAGATACTTATTTCAGTTCAAAGGAAGTTTGGAATAATATAAGGACTCGAGGTGTTACGGTTCCATGGTCCAATATGATATGGTTTTCACAGTGTATTCCGAGACATTCATTCCATTTGTGGTTGGTCATCAGGAACAAACTCAAAACCCAGGACCGTCTTACTAGTTGGGAAGCAGGAAGTCATACGAATCTAAGACTTATGTGTTGTCCGTTGTGTTGCTTTGATCGTAACTCGCGTGATCACCTTTTTTTCCAATGTAGCTTTGCGTCAAAAGTCTGGAAGAATGTCAAAACCATGGTAAAGTTGGAGAGTGTAGATGATTCTTGGGTTTCCATTTTGGCTTGGATGGAACAAACGGCTTCTTCGAAGAACATGGATGTCATTGTGGGTAAGATTCTCATTGCGGCTACGACGTACTTTATATGGCAGGAAAGAAATAATAGATTGTTTTCTCACAAGCACAACTCGGCTGAATCGGTTATGGAGTTGATCAAGAACACGGTCCGGTTAAAGCTTATGGGATTCAAGTTCCGTGGGACGGCTACCCGGAATAGATTGTTAACGGATTGGAAGATTTACTTTAATGAAGAGGAAGAAGATCCGGGCTAGAATCTAATTATGTAGTTGTTCCTGTGTTTTGTTTGGGCTGTTTTGTTTGAGGCTGTTTTGCGTATGTGTGCTTTATGATTAGTTTGTGTTTTTGTTTTCCTAGTCTTGGTATGCCAAGTCTAGTAGGTGTGTTCGCTTTGGCACACCCTTGTACTTTATTGGTTGATTTATAAAATTTACCGGGGTAACCCTTTACCCAAAAAAAGAAGTGCTCTGCTGACATCAAAATATGATATGTTAGGAAATAAATTACGGAAATACATGCATAATTGTATATTATTGTTATGTGTTATTTGACTATTTGTTAGTTTACAGTATGAGCGACCAAGGACCTTCCGACGCCTACCGCCAGTTGTCCAGCTCACCTAGGAGCGAAGGCACCTCTTCACAGCCTGCCCTCTCAGGGTATTCAGCTGATAATGAAGACGGGATATTCGTGTTGAAGGCTCAGTCTGAAGAGCCATTCCCTCCTAAAAAGAGAGGTTGGTTCAGTAGGGGAGCACATGAACGTAGGAAACGAATGAAAAAGTTGCAAGAACAGCGAGCCCTAGCAGCCGCTAAAAGAGAGACAGATGCCCACACTCAGGATATGCTTAATAGGGGTTTAGCAAATTTTCATATCCTAGCAACCACAACTGCCGATCCAAATTTGGAGCAACTTGTAGCACCCCAGCCTTTACCACTGTTTCCCAACCAGCCAATGGAAATAGAAAACAACCCTGAAAATCAAGTCCAAATGCATGACTTCGACCCAATGGAAATACCAAGGGTACCAGCACCCAATCCCTTAGATCCAAACTAGGACCCGTGGTTAGATGATAATAGGGATTATGTGCAGCATTACCCGATAACCGAAGACATGCCCATGCCGAATCTAGCAGCTTACCCAGGTTTGGACCCTCTAGATCCCTATTACGATAGCGATCAATACATTAGAGAAATTCTAGAGAATCCATACCCATACTAGGCACCCACACCCCCGTACCCAGACCCAGTACAAGCACCTACACCCCCAATGAGTGCAGAAAATGTGCAAGAACTCCGAACTTTTGGAGAAGAGATTTTAGAAAATAGTGAGAGAATGAGGCAGGTAGGAGAGCGACTCGTCTGGAAGTATGACGAGCGTAATATGGATTTCTGGATGAATCCATATCCGTGAACGTGATGGTGGAAGTAATAATAATAATAATAATAATAATAATAATAATATAATATAATATAATAATATATAATATGTGTGTATGAAAAAAATCATAGCTACAGAGGCCTACTAGTAGAGTAATTTTATTTCAGTTGTATTGTAATCTTAAATTCCAGTTCCAGTGTGTATTAGATGCATAATATAAGAAAGAGTAAGTCGCAATGTTCGACGCTTTTGATCAAAATGTGTGTCATGTGATTGATTGTCTTAAATACTATTTTGTGATATTAATACGTGGTGAATGTTTAAAAATTCAGATGGCTGATCCAGTGAATCAGGAGAATCTGGATAATAACCCGGAAAACCAGAATGACGATAATCTGAATAATGATAATCCGAAAAACAGTAACAATAGAAACCAAGTGGATAACAGTGCAATTCAACACATAGTGGCACAAGGAATTATAGATGCAATGCCATTTATTATCCAAAATGTTAGGGAAGCTGATAATAAAAGTAACCGTGACAGTAAACGCCCAACTGAACCTGAACACAGCGTGAACAATGGACCTA
>JARYGA010027049.1:0-114000 GCA_030545235.1 Helianthus tuberosus
AGCCAGTGGCCAATAGCCAATAGTTAAGGGTGATAAAATCTAATAACCCATTAATCTAATATTGGTTTTATGTTTTTGCAACAGCGGGGGCGAAGGATACTCCT
Organism: Helianthus tuberosus; assembly: GCA_030545235.1. Taxonomy (NCBI): domain Eukaryota; kingdom Viridiplantae; phylum Streptophyta; class Magnoliopsida; order Asterales; family Asteraceae; genus Helianthus; species Helianthus tuberosus. Next base: position 105 of record JARYGA010027049.1, read on the forward strand.
CTAGAGCTGGTGCACGAGAAGACGTATGATGCTAAAAACTGGTAAGGGCATGCCAGATCTTTAGAAATACCAGCGAGGTAAGTGAACATGTTAGCAGACAAAGCATGTTTTAAGTAACATTGCTAATGAAATCATGCATCAACATGTTTGTTTTTTGTTTTGTTTTCCGAATGTCATAAGATGTATCATTTGATGTGTCACAATGTTCTTGTACGAACGTACAACTGAACGACTTTAACAACACAATAACCAGAAACCATAGAAACAACACCAACCAATTATCACTCGCATGTAGTTTGAAAGATATGGTGAGAGAGGGGAGTCTGTCATGCAGTTACATAACCGCCTAATATATCGTTGTTGAAACAATAAGTTTTTTATATTGTTTTCTACTTGAAATGGGTTTTAGATCGAGCGATGCTCGATATATGAATACCAATCAAGCAATAAATCAAACTCGTATTATAATAAATCGTTAAGATAATGTGTTTCAAACTCGGTTTTATGAGTTGTTGGGTTGTATTTTTTTGGCATTTGGGTTTCCATTTCAGTGTTATCACTGTTTTGGGTTTGTTTAGATGCCTTGAGAAGGTGTTAAAATGGGTTCAGATCAAAACAAGTAGCTTATGAGTCAAACAAAACATTTTGCATGGCAATAGATTATATAATTTTTTTTTTCTAGTGAAAGTGTAAAATACAATATTGCTTAACGTATGAGCATACGCTGTGACATTACGCACGTAATTCCACAGCGTACGCTCGTACGTTAAGGAATATTGTACGTTAACCGGACTCTTTTTTTCTATTTCCTCCTATTTTTTTGGTCACTGTTGTAGAGTTGTAGACTTGTAGTTGCTTTACCAAATAACAAACCCATTATACTACATATACATTTACAAGTTGGGGGAATAGTGCCAGACAGCTATACATTTACAAGTTGGAGCTGCCTGGCACTCCCCCCATTGGACCAACATTTTTTTTAATTTAATTTTATTTCTAGTTTAAAATTACGCTTTCGTCATTCGTTTAAAAATACGTTTTTGCTCCCAGCTCAAAATAAAATTATACTTTTGCCCCTAGCTCAAAATTACGATTTTGCCCTCGGTTCAAAACTCATTTTTAATTTTGTTCTCAGTTTAAAATTACGGTTTCGCCCTTCGTTTAAAATTACGGTTTTGCCCCCAGTTCAAAATAAAATTTTGGTTTTTCCCTCTACCTTAAAAATTACGATTCTGCCATCAGCTCAAAATTACGTTTTTGCCCACAGTTCAAATTAAAATTATGATTCCCCCCCCCCCCCCCCCCCCCAAGCTAAAAATTATGATTTTGCTCTCAGTTTAAAATTATGATTTCGCCCCTAGCTAAAAATATAATTACGATTTTGCCCTCTATACAGACATACATGTTATGAGAGAGAAATTATTCGGTTTATTGCCTCGCAACGCGGACGGGGCAAAAACTAATTTACTTACATTTGATCTTTGAAAAAGTATAGAGCCCAAACAAATTTCATCTCTTTTTGGGCCGAAATATAAACCCAATTATTTACATTTAATCCTTGTTCTAAGGGCCCGACAAATTGTATGATGCAACTTAGAAGTGCACAAAAAACCTGAACTCGAAAAAAAAACGTGGACCCAGGTGTTAAAAAAACCCGGGTATTTTAAATCCAAACCCGACCCTACCTGGGTATGGTATTTCAGCTAAGATACCCGGGTAGGGTCCGCGTATGTGTAGGGCTGAAGTCGAACACACGGCCCTTCAGATGACACAGAGTAGTTTTAGTTATCGTATCTTTTTATATGTTTAGTTATCATTTTTGTAGTATGAAAAAAAAACATGACTAAAGGAAAAAAAAATTATTTTAGCAAATATTAGCATCTTATTGTTAAAACAAAACAAAAGCCATCGTGGAGCTAACTCAGTTGGTAGAGACTTTTGTCTCTTAGTGGAAGGTCTTGGGTTCAGTCCCAAGCAAGGAGTTCTGTAGGATTAAATTTGGTGTAAATTAGGAGAGAGTAAGTATTGTCATTTAAAAAATTAAAAATAAAATAAAATAAAAAATAAATCTAATAAACTTTATTTTATGAGTTATGAGTCTTAGCGGGGTCGGAGCACTTGCCGAAATGCTTGCAGATAAATGGGGTGGTGGTCCATTAGCAAAGGCAAAACCTTTAAACACTTTAGGAGAGGGAGTCTTGGGTTCAAGTCCCACAGACGACATGAATAAAAGAAATGCATGCAGGTAGCCCCTACCCGACCGACAACACTGGCGACAGTCAACCGGGTTGGGGTCTTTGGGTAGGGAATTCAGGTTGTGTTAACGGATCAAGGAATTGAAAAGGTGATCAAATGCATGAAGATTGATGGGTTTGAGTTTATTGTGAAATTTGTGAAAGAATTTAGGGTTTTTGGTGGTGGAATGAAACAAAGCATGTAAGTTTAGAGTGGTGAAGAAGAAGAGAAAGTAGACACTAAGGTGGTGTTTGTTTTTTGGCCAGAAGCACTTCTGGCCACTTATGTCTGCGCCGCGCGCAGAGGTTTGGAGTCCGCAACTTGTTTGTTTTCTCGCAGACCTTTCATTAAAAAAGGTCTGCGAGACCTCTTCACCACACAGACATTCACTCATGTCTTCTTGGAACCTCTTCTTGGCACAGACCTCTTCTTCCCTGCCACCACCTCCACCACCACATCCCTGCCACCACCTCCACCACCACATCCCTGCCACCACAGCCACCTGATACATCACCACCACATCCCTGCCACCACCGTAGAGAGAGAGACCGTAGAGAGAGAGAGAGAGAAAGAAAGAAGAGAGAGAGATCGGTGAGAAAGAGAGAGAGTGAGAGAGATACCGTAGAGAGAGAGAGAGAGAGATCGGAGACCATCATCATCGAACAAAACCCCCAAATCGAACCAAAAACCCTAAATCGAACAAAACCCCCAAATTGGAGACGACGAAGGCGGTGGTGATGGTTGAACGACGACTGCGGTGGTGGTTGAACGACGGGGGTGGGTGGTTGTGGTGGTAGATGAAGGCATACGGGGTGGGTGGTTGTTCTTGGCGGTAGATGATGGCGGTGGTGTGATGGCGGAGGTGGTGCGGTGGTGGTGGTGCTATGGGCGATGGTGGTGGTGCTATGGCAGATTGTAGAGAGAGAGTTGAGGCAGAGAGGAGAAGTGTGTGTGTTGTGTGTGTGAAAAGTGTTTTTGTAGAAGAAAGAAAAACAAACCCTCTTCTCCTTGCAGACTGCAGACATTTGGTCCACCTCTTCTCCTGTAGATGTGGTCCGCAGACTGCAGACCTTTTCCCGCAGGAAAAACAAACAGCACCTAAGAGGCGAAATATGTGAATGAATTATGTTTATTAGTATTTTTTTTTTTGGTAAATTACGACTTTGGCTTCTGTGGTTATATCACTTTTACCCTTTTAGCCCAAATTTTTTTTAACATCTGAGCCTCCAACGTCTTTTTTTTCTAACCATTTTGGCCCCTAACGTCTTTTTTTCTAACCCTTTTGGCCCCTAACATTTAATGGATGAGGTTACTGATAGGGGCCAAAAGGGTTAGAGAAAAAGACTTTAGGCACTCAGATGTTAAAAAAATTTGGCTAAAAGGGTAAAAGTGATATAACAACAGGGGCCAAAATCGTAATTTACTTTTTTTTTTTAACAAGATTTAATTACTTACGTTCAAGTTTTTATTTTCGGACGTATTTGGAAGCTAATCGTTTAGATGTTTTAGACCATGAAAGTTTGTCATTATCTACATGTTTAGTTGCTTAAAATATTGCGTATTTCTTTTAGTTTTATTAATACTAGGTTAGAACCCCGTGTATTACACGGGTTGAATAAATGTAATTTTATATACCAAATAATAAAAAAACATATCTTTAAAAATCTCGTTTATTACATGGGTTTAATAAATGTAATTTTATATACCAAATAATAAAACAATATATATTTAAAAATCTCGTTTATTACATGGTTGAATAAATGTAATTTTATATATTAAATAATAATAAAGTTATATTTTTAAGAACCCCGTGTATTGTACGGGTTGAATAAATATAATTTTATATATTAAAGAATGAAAAAGTTACATTTTTAAGAACCTCATATGTTATACGGGTTGAGCACATGTAATTTTATATACCAAACAATAAAAAGTTATATCTTTATAAACCCTATTATTATATGGATTGAATAAATCTAATTTTATGTACTACATAATAAAAAAAGTTATATTTTTAAAAACCTCATGTATTACACGAGTTGCATAAATGTAATTTTGTATAGAAAAATAGAAATGTTATATCTTTAAAAAACCTCGTTTATTACACGGGTTGAATGAATCTAATAAAAATGTATATCTTAAAAAAAACTAACGGATATACTCGATATACGATGGATGGGGTGATTGCGGTGATGGTTCTTATAAATGTCACGTAAACACAGTGATTACCGTATTTGAGTTGAGAGTTGAACATGAAAATAAAAGTATAGAACCAATAAACATTGATTAATATTTTTGTTTACCCCTTATAAACATTTTTGAAATAGGTTCTACCCTTAACTACTTTAGGGTGAAGGGGGCACCCCCCTAATGAGGTGAGGGGAAACTTTTTTTAACCCAATCATACGTTGCCATGTCATTTTCCCTCTATAACTCCCCTCTTGTCCAAAAACGTACGGGGTGCACCCCTCTTAGGGGATTTGTTTTTTTATTAAAAAAAAAAAAACAAAAAATTGATTGGTTGTTACAAGCTATGGGGCCCACCATCAATTATCTTCTTGTTCGGTGACTAGTCCCCCAACCACATCACCGATTTGGCTACCCGCATGGATGGCGGTGCCTCTGCCGCTCGGCAAACTAGTCCCCGAATGGATTCCCCGACGGTGCCCCCTTCACCCTTAGTTTAATAAAATAAATAAATAATTTACATTATATTAATTTATATTTAGCGTACATCTTTTGTTAATTTCAGGATAAATAATTTTGAAATCTGATAAATATTTTAAAATATTATATTATCTCCTATACGAATTGTTTAAATTTATATTAAATTAAATTTTATATTTATCTTTTAATTGATATTAATTATTTATAAAAAATAGACGGCTTCAATGAATGACATGTGTCCTATTATTGGTTTCTTTTATTATATAGTATAGACTAGGTTAGAACTCCATGTATTACACGGGTTGAATAAATGTAATTTTATATATTAAACAATAAAAGGTTAGATCTTTATGAACCTCGTATATTGTATGAGTTAAATAAATGTAGTTTTATATATCAAATAATAAAAAAGTTATATCTTTAAAAACCATTTGTATTACACAGATTAAATAAATGCAATTTTGTATACTAAATACTAAAAACGTCATATCTTTAAAAAAACCCGTGTATAATCGGGTTGAATAAATCTAACAAGTAATAAAAAAATTACTTTCTTAAAAACGCATATATTACACATGTTAAATAGATCTAAAAAGAGATATATCTTTAAAAACATGTGTATTATACAGATTAAATATATGTAATTTTGTATATTAGATACTAAAACGTCGTGTCTTTAAAAAACCCATGTATAGTCGGGTTGAAAAATCTACCAAATAATAAAAAATATATCTTAAAACCCCGTGTATTACACGTGTTGAATAAATCTAATTTTACATAGCAAATGATAAAAAGTTATATCTTTAAACACTTCGTGTATTACACGGGTTATATAAATGTAACTTTGTATAGTAAATAATAAAAAATATATTTTTTTAAAAACCTCGCGTTTTACACGAGTTGAATAAATATAATTTTGTATACCAAATAATAAAAAGTTATATTTTTATCAAATTTGGATAACATTTAATATTAATTTATTATTTATATATTCAATATAAGATAAGTAGAAAAGAGAGGTATTTGTTTTAAAAATATATTAAATTAACAATATAGATTTGAGGATAATATTTTGTTAAAGTATGATAAGATTTAATATTAATTTATATTTATTTAATTAATATAAGATAAGTATAGATTTGAAGATACCTTTAATGAATGACATGTGTTCAAAAATTGGTTTCTTCTATTATAGTAGATAGATTAATATTTTTTATTGTTTCTAGTTTTTATGAAATTTTGCTAATTTATGTTGTTTGTATTTTTAATTGTGTAATTTTTATTTTATTTAGTTATATGTTGTATGTATTTTAAATTAAAATGCTAAATTTAATTTTACATAGAAAAATAACGAAAAAAAAGTTTTAGGGTAGCACTGCCATCAAAATTAAGGCCGAGGGGTGTAGGAAGGGGTCGGAGAGCTGGTGTGACCCTCTTCCCCAATGGGGATCACTGCCCCCCCCCCCCCCCGGTGCCCACGGTGAAATCTCCCGGAGCTCCCCGACGAGATGTTCTGTGTTTAGGAATGCCAATGGGCCGGGCTTGGGCCGAGTATTGGTAATCCCAATCCCATACCCGGTTGTAATTCTTTGTCCCATACCCGGCCCGTTACCCTTCAGGTAATTACCCGTCGGTTATCGGGCATACCCGCAGGTGTTGGGTATACCCGTTAATTTCATAAAAATACCCGTTGGGACAATGTTCAATTTTTACTTTGATGTTTATATAATTTATTATTTTAATGACTATAACAAAGGAATGTATGATTAATAACTTACATATCATATTCAGATCACATATACCAAACTAAATCAAAACGATTACTTAATTAAATAATTGTATCATGACCACCAAATTGCATAAACAACCACATAATAAAGGGTGATAGCTTCCATATCCAATATACATACTCAAAAATAAGTTATTTGTTCGCTAAGCACCTACCAAATACATATCCACATATGACTATAGAGAAGATAATAAATACATGTACTAAATTTATATATATGGAAATATATAATATGATACATTCGGGTATTATTCGGGTAAATGGGCCGGGTATCGGGCGGGTGTCACTAAATCCCATACCCGTACCCGATTTTTTTTCTTTTTTTAAGCCCGTACCCGACCCATACCCATTGGACTTCGGGTATACCCGGCCCATATGTTTCGGGTATACCCGTCGGGCTTGGGCTTTTTTGCCAGCCCTATATGTGTTGGTGATGATGAGTTGGAATGATCAATGATGTGATTGGAGGGGAAGGGAAACACCACCCTCCCTTATAGGGATGGAGAGAAAGGTGATGTGAAGTGATGTGGTGGAGGGGGTGGTCGTGGAAGACACAAGTACAACCACACCCCCCTCAGCCTAAGTGTTTTTAGGGTAGTTGATAGAGGGAGTGATGTGGACTTTGCCCTCCACATCAAAAAAGGAGAGAGGAGATCAAGCTGGTGAGTGAGAGGGACAACGCCTTTGGGCGTGGAGGGGTTGTGTTTAGGGCGCAGAGAGGCTTTGCCCTCCCCTCCACGCTCCATAGCGTGTAGTCTTAAAGCAGTGCCAATCCCTTATCACTTTTGAGATAATATATAATTATTTATTGTATGTAATTTTTTTTGAAAATTAAACAACAAACATCTGACTCAAACGGGCAAAAGGCCAAAACAAAACCACTCCCCCGACCCAAACGGGCAAAGGGAAAAACTACAACATATACATAGGATATTTACACCACTCATTCCAACTAATATATTTACATGATGATCTATTCCTTAACCACTCAAACCTCTCGACTTAATCTCTATCAAAATATCTTGCGGACTTCTCCTGCTTTGATTAAATACCATTCTGTTCCTGCTTTTCCAAATACACCAACACGAAATAATAACCAATTCACGGATAATCTTCTTCGTCTTTTCCCCAACTGAATAGAATTGTATGTAATTAGTGAAGGAAGTTGAATAGATGGGTGTGACAGGTTACCAAAGAAGCCAAAAAAGTACAAGAGAAGAAAACCAAACAAAGATCAAATTATATGCACTTGTTTGCTAATTACTCACTCTTTTTCATTTCTGACATTTTTCCAATTTCCACTCCTCCTTGGCATTTATTACTCAGTGCACACTCCCATCACTCTATTTTATTTTAGGGTTTTATTTTACTTTTAATAATAAAATGGACATTTATTAAATGTATAAATATATACAAGTTAATAATCGATCAAAGTGGATCTGTGATCTATATCCCTGCAAGTATCATTAAATATTTATTACATAAACGGGTGCATGGCACTTCTAATATGTGAAAAACTTACTTTAATCTAATTGTTACGTCATTTTTTATAGTAAGAAAAATAGTATTCACAATTTCACATATCACATGATTTCACATGCCACATAATTTTTATGTTTAATTACAAATACTATCTTATGGTTAAGAATTTGTAACTTAAAACATACTTGAACATTTAAAAGTAACTTCTAAAAAATAGTATAAACATGCTACAACGCGAGCCATTTAAAAAAAACACAAACGTAAAATAGATAAAAAGATATTTATATTTAGTCTTCATTGTTGTTGGGTAGTCGAAGTACGTAAATGTATGTTCCATCAAAGTTACCATACACATACGTACTAAAGGCCCAGGAACCCCCTTCGTTTGGAAAAAATGGAAAATTTTAGGATAAACCTTGTATGATTTGGAAAAAAATAGTGAGAATTAGTGAGAATCTAACAAAAGGAACCCCCTAAAAATATTTCATGGATTCGCCACTGACTAAAGGCGTATATGATCCAAGAAATACTTTATTTAGAAACCAACTTGGTTTTCAATAAATTTGAATCAAAATGTTCAAATAATAATGATAATAATAATAATAATAAACAAGACTTTGTATATAGATTTTTTAAAGTTAAAGAGTAAATCTTGTTACTGAATAATTAATAAAAATGCTTAATTAATTGCTGAATAAGTTGATAAAAAAATTATATTTGGAAGATAAGAGTAACAGACAATAACCATTACATTTAATCTTTTTTAAGATTGAAAATTAAATGGTTCATTTTTTTTCATAATATCTTGTGTTATGTCTAGACCTCTCTAATGTATACTATACTATACTATACTATACTATACTATACTATACTATACTATACTATACTGTACTGTACTGTATAACATTTATTAAAAAGGATGTACAGTGTTTTTATTATATTTTATTGTTATTTTTTCCCTTTTTTATAGTTTCTATTTTTCATTATTTTACTATTATAACTCCTTTTTAGCATATTTTGTTTTTCCTTATAATTATAAAGATACGATTTTTTATAACCAACCGTACTGATAACGTCCGAAGAATATCAGTACAACATTGATTCCAACCGAACAAATTTCGTCCTGCATCGGTACTATCAACATCGTTACTAATATTTGTGTTTATGGATCCTTTTAAGCATATCATGACTGTATCTTTGGGTTTTATTTTTCGGTTGCCATACCGAGTGACAGTGCCATAATCATATCGTAATCAGTAAAACCGATACCAACCAAATTTCCGCTACAATGCGTGAGAAAATTCTACTAGCATAACACATTTGATAAATACCAACAAGTTTTGTATAGATAGTTATTTATATATCATAGTTAAAAGTAACCATATATACATACACGTGTATCCTAAAAGCATAATTGTATGTGTATTGCACAAAGTATACATCACTTAAAACATTTAAAAATGTATGAAATTTTATTGAAATAAAAGCATATATCAACCATGAACATGTATTATTAAAATTGGTTTTATGTGTTGACAAAAGGTATCTAGTAAAATTTGACATATTGGAAACGACGATGATGGGGGTGGGGTATCCTCTGCATCTCGTTTCACACTTACTTTCCCTTTTTGGAATGTTTTTGGAAAATCAAGTGTACGAGGATGATGGGTACAGTCACCTTTGACGTCACGTGCTCATCACGTGTCTGTCTGTCTTTCATTCATAGACTGACACGTTGTCAGGGGGTCTATTCATCAATGATGTTACCACCTCTTTGTGTAGTGTAAACCAAAAGCGTGCATCATAAATTGATAAAAACATGACAACGAGCTAGTTAGTGTTGGAGTGATAAGGGAGATAATTAGTATTTCAAGTGATTCATGTTAATTTTCTGCTTCCAGTATTTAGTTTCTATGGCACCTGGTGATGAAGAGAGACTAGGCGAGTAGGTGGCGATCGCTAGTTCGATCCTTAAACCGAGCAGACTTTAACACAAAGCACTGTCGTGCCGTGCCTTCGGGCGAGTGTTCATGGGCTTCGGCCCTAGGTGAGGGTTTTTCTCGGTTCGGAAGGCGGGTATATCACGATGTGGTGAATTTCGGCAGTAGCCCATTTGGAGGATTCGTTGTCCGTTCATAAAAAATGATTAAAAGATTTTTATGAAGTGGTGATAGTGGGGGCCACAAAATGCATTGGGTAGCATGGGAAAGAGTTTCGACTCCGAGAAAGGAAGGGGGCCTCGGTTTAAATAGCCTTAGAAACGTCAAAAATGACGCTTCTTTTGAAATGGGGGTAGCGTTTTAATCCGGAAAATAACAATCTTTGGAAGAAGGCGATAGAGGCGTTCCATACTTGTAGGAACAATTGGGATTTTATCCCTTGTCAAAAGACGTTGTGTGGGGTGTGGAACAATATCGTAACAATTATTTAAAGGACCTTGGTAGAGAATTTGCTTCTGCGTCGGTCTTTAAAGGGGGTTGTAGGAATGGGGAGAGTATTGCGTTTTGGATAGACCCTTGGTTATCTAATGAGCCGCTCAAAGATATGTTCCCGAATCTTTTCAGCATTGAGCGGGATAAAAAAATGCAGGATTATAGACAGAATTGGAGGGGATTCGGGTGGGTCTTGGAGCTGGAAATCGCAGCCGAACACACCCCAACACTTGGCTGAATTTACTTAGCTTAACACCCTTATTCAGCCGGTTCAGCTTACGAGTGGGGCGTACGGTTGGCAATCGATTGGTGCTGAGTCGCGGGAGTTCAGTGTGCGAGCTGTGAAAAACTTGTTGTCTAAGGGGTTGGATCGTAGCAGTAATTACGTGATATATTGGTGTCGTTGGGTTCCTCTGAAGTGCAGTATTTTTGCTTGGTGGGCAGATTTGGGCAGGATCCCCACGGGTATGGCGTTGCGGAGTAGGAACATAATAATGGAAGATATGATTTGTCCTTTATGTGGCACCAGTGACGAAACTGTCGAACACCTCTTCACGTCTTGTTTGTTCACGACAATCTTGTGGCAACGAATTAGTTTGTGGTGTCGTATTTCATGCTTTTTTTTATTTTCAGTTTTAGAGACTTGCTCAATTTGCACAACCATGTGGGTCTTAAGGAACCGGCCAAAAGAGTCTTTCAAGGCATCATCATTACGGCTTGTTGAGCTTGTGGAGATCTTGTAACAGGTGGAAGTTCAACAACAAGACCCCGAAAGTGGAAGATATTATATCCGAAGTGAAGATGCTTGGGTTTCTTTGGGTTAGAAATAGATCGAAACTAAAGGGCCTCTCGTGGGCTAATTGGTGTTATTTTTTTATAATGTAAGCTCTTTGTCTTGGCCATCCCGTTTTGGGGTTAGTGGTGTTTCTAATGAAGTTAACATTTCAAAAAAAAAAAGTTAACTAGCGTACAACCATTTATGCACAAGGTATAAGTTGTCGAAATTTGATTTCTAAGTGATGAGAAATTGAGAATACTCAATGTTCTTGTTTTTTAAATTTTTGAAAACGGGTTTTCTAGACTCGATATCCTGCCCGTGGCAATCTCGCCTTAGAATGCCATAGGAAGCAACTGACTGACTGCCTTACGACTCGAATGTCACACTTCAACCGATGGCGGAAACATTGGAGTGAGACGAACGAGATTGCTCGAGACTTCATAACACTAAATGTGACTAGTATTTAATAAACAATTTCATTTAATCACTAATATCAAGTACAATGTTTGAAATAGAATACATCGAATTTGAAACAAAATGAATTACAACAATTATCGAATGACTAAACTAACAAACACGAATTAAAGTTTGGTGCGTTTCTAGGCATCCTACTAGATTCCGTGCATCATCATCATCATCAAATTCCTGCAATACGTTTTAAAGTATAGTTCAATACAAAAGTATTGGCGAGTATACAAGTTTTGAGTACTAGCATATATGTATAAGAGTTTGAACAATCCATATGACAAAAATAGTTAACGAGACTAAGGTAAACATGGCATGCAATTTAACAAGTCGACCCTCTGATTACCGCAAGAATAAAAGACTTAACATGACCTTAAGAATACGGGTAGTGCGTTACTCCTATAGCGTTATACATGTTAAGGGGAGGTTCCTACGAAGTTAATAACAAGTAAATCGCACAAAAGAATCATCCAAGTATATAAATCAAGTATCACGTATTTAAGCATGTATGATTGGATTGTTTGTGTTTGTAATTTAAGCATAAAGTATGTGATTGCGTGCAGGGCCGGCCCAATGGGCTTCCGACCCTAGGCACAGGCCTAGGGCCACCCAAATTGAAAAGCCTCTAATTTTTTTGTGGGTTTTTGCTATAGTAGGCCCATTTTGAGTTTTAAAGCAAACTACCCATAACATGAAAGGCACGTCCAAACTATCCAAACACAAAAGGCCTCACACAGACACACACGCGCAGATGAATTGAAGAAGAAAGGTCGCGGCTGTAGAATGAGGGATCCGAACAGGCGCTGATGAAATTGAAGAATGAAAGGTCGGTAAGTAATTCACTAACGGCTCTTTTTGCTTTTTTACATCTATATCTTCTTCAGTTCTTCCATTTGATAAACATTAAATCAGTTATTCGATTACAAACAAACCAAACCGTGTGATTAAATCAGTTCTTCACTTCTTCGATTAAATATATGTTGTTCGATTAAATCAGTTCCAAGATTTGATGATTGGCGCGTCGGTTATGGGTAATCTTCGCAAATGCAGTTTTCTGCATTGATGGCTTGGAACACTGGTTAGATATCCCCATATTTGCTGCTTTCAGGTTGCACTTTAGGGCTTGTTTGCTTTTTTTAATTTGTTTTATTCGCTGGCTTGGAACTTAGGTTAGGTATCCCATATTAGTTGTTGTCTGGAATTCAGCCGAGACATAAAACTTAGCAGTAAGCCTTGACAATTCTGAATAAAAGCAGACATAAGACTTAATAAAACAAAGACTGCACATAATAGATAAAAGCACACACCATTGTTGTTACATATATGTTATAACTTAACAGAAGAAATAGAAGAAATCAACTTAACATAACATTAGTTCCATAAAGCTTAAGAGAGCAAGGATTACACAATGAATAATTAATTTCAGAACAATAAGGGGATGTGGGTCAGTGCTAGGCGATTAAGTCCAAGATGCGAGTTTGTTAAAGAGGGTTAAGGAAAAAGGCAATTAAACATACGTAGAACTCAGATGGATTGAGAAATAAGAAATTAGATTGGACAATGCATGAGCTGTTAACTTAATTATCCATTTTTCTTCACTTATTTAATGGTTAAGCATAAATTTTATTTAATTAAGTAATACACACAACTAAATACATTTACTTTAACATAGTTTAAAGTTAAAACAATATTAAAACTTGCGGTCCGGTCTGGTTTTATACGGTCGGTATTGATACAAACCGTAAATGAAACCGTTCGTTACAGTCTGAAATGTTTTAAACCGACCGATCGAAAGTTAAAAAAACGACTGTGAAACCAAACCGTTGACCCGTTTGGATGGTTTCACAGTTTTAAACCGAACCGTGAGGCTCATTGGTAAACTCTTGAATAAATTTTTTATTTTGCAAAAAGGCCTCCACTTCGTAGTTCGCTTAGGGTCTCCAAAAACTTAGGAACGGCCCTGATTGCGTGTGTTTAATAGTAATAAACATATTGCACCCAAAAGTGTAAAAGTAAAAGGGGTCATGTATACTCACAAGTTTGCAAAAGCTTTCCGATTATCCGTGAGTGACGAGTTGTTTGATAATAGGGAATCGAAGGTAAGGTCATACGGCGTTTATGGAGTAGTTAAATTCAGGATTTAGAATTTAAGTACAAAAGTATGTTATGCATAAAAGTATATCTAGTCTAAGTACTCGTTTTGACACTAAGTTGTATGTGATCTCATGGGTTCTAGTTTGCCCATTAGAATCAACAACGAGAGACTTAGAATCATAGATAAGTTAGCCAAAGTTCATGACGAATAATCATAAACAGATTATCATCATAAGTTTGGCTAGGTTCATATATATATATATATATATATATATATAAATATATAGGGTAAGGTTCTATGCAGAACACTAAATATTGCGAGAACACGCAGAACACAATGAATCACTCATTTTTTTCTATCCTAAAAACCTAAAAAGTAAATGAAAATGTTAGAAATATAAGATTTATTGTTTCTTACACTAGAATTCAAAACAAAACATGGAAAATTTTTACTTTTTGTATAACCTACACATATGTAGGTTATGTGTAGGTTAAATTACCAACATGTATGTAGACTATGTGTAGGTGATGCGCCTGTGGTGTGTATATAAATTTAAGTATATTTTAAGCCATTTTTACACGTTAGTCAAGTTTTAAATTTATAAAACATGATATTTTACTAACACCAAACACACATATGGGCAAGTGCACCCATTGTGAGCGTAGTATAGTGTTGGCAAGATACCGAGGTCGTCCAAGGACACAAGAGCTTTTAGTACCGGTTTATCCTCAACGTCTAATCAAATCAAAAGTTAGAAAAATGTTTTAAACTAGAAAAATAAAAACTAACTAAAATGCTGAAAAATAAAATAAAAGTAAAAACAGATAGACAAGATGAATCACTTGGCTCCGACTCGTGTATAGTGTAACCTTTGATTATTTCCGCCCTTTTGCACTTTTTAAGAGATTATCTTAGTTATTGTAGTAGGCCCCTCTTTTGAAGGTGACGTTACCCTCAACCCAGTAGTTTGAGTCAGCAAGGATACAATCCTAAAGGGTCGAATTATTGAAAGATAATTAATTAAGTTATTAATGCATATTGTGGTAGGCCCCTCTTTTGAAGGTGACGTTACCCTCGGCTAAGTAGTCTGAGTCAGCAGGGATACAGTCCTAAGTAGCCGGGTTAAAGTATTAATAATAGCTTACATATGAGGGGATCAAAGAGTTTGGACCCCCGCCATCCAATACCGGTGGGTATTGAAGGAGGTCCTACTAAATTTGACCCAGGTCCTTGCAGGATCTATACACTGAACAAGACAAGACTCTTACCAAACCGTTCCCTTAACCCCCGACCAGGTAGCCAACATACCTCCATATAGACCGTGGAGATATGAATGGTGAAAATCTTTTATTTTATATAGACAGTAAAATAATGCCAAGACACCACGGACAAACGATAAGGAAGAATCACTTTCAACATAAGAAACTAATTATTAAATTCATTAATACATAACCAAGTAAAAAGTGCGAAAAGATTAAAAATAAAAAGTATTACACTAGACACTTGTCTTCACCAAGTGATGTAAGAGACTTAGGCAAACATGGCCTTTGATTGTCAAGAACTCTTACGATCAATCTTGGATCCCGAGACGACTCACACACTCTATGATGGACAATGGATGATGGTGGTGGATGATGGTGTTGTGATGGTGGTGGGTGGTGGGTGAAGTGTGAGAGAGGTGGTGTGCCAAGGGATGGTTTGCAAATGATCCAAGCACCCCTATTTATAGCCTGAACAGCAGCTCGGGCACGGCCCCGTGTCCATCATCTTCTCTTTCTTCATTAATTGCAGTTTGTCTGCATTAGTTGACCACGCCCCCATGTCCGCTGGGCACGCCCCCGTGTGCAGAAGCATATCTGTACTATCAAGATTTGCCTGGATTCTACGAATCTTATAGTTGACCATGACCCCGTGTCCGCTGAGCACGGCCCCGTGGTGGGCTGTCACACCCCAACCGATGGCGGAATCATCGGGGTGCGGCACTAGGCGAATCAGATTGCTCAAGAGAATCCATAACAACTATCTTGCGATAATATTTATTACATTCGTTATCCCATACTAACAAATAATACAATTACATAAGTTATCACAGATTTCTTGTCCTCTTGAACAATACAAATCCGACAACCTAGATTTTTAGGTGAGTTTCTAGACTTCTTAGCTTGATTTGATGTAGTCTGCGTCTAAACCTGCAACATACGTTAAAATAAAGTCAATACAAAAGTATTGGCGAGTATACATGTTTGATATGTAATAGCATAATAGATTAAAAGCTGCTGCGAATTTCCTACATACATAAACGGGATACACGACATACATACTCACAAAACCGATACTACCAGCTAAGTCCTCGATGCTCGAATACGCGATGGCAAACTAGACCCCGTCGGGTGCAATAGTACTATACTAGTCATGGTGGGACGTCGCGAGTATAAGTCCTAGCACATATGTAACTAGCATCACGTATAACTATGCAAGTAAGTCATTCGCATGTGATAAGTAGTTTAAGCATTTGATATAATTCGATTTAATAGCAAAGTATGTTACACCCAAAAGTGCAAAAGCAAAAAGGGTTCAAGTATACTCACAGGGCGTATTTGGTTTGGATTGGCGGGATAGTGTCTGAGAATGTCCTGATTACAGACTGATCACATGAGCGTTTGATGGTGCGTTAAATAATAACGGAATACACAAACGAACGATTTTCTGATAGAATGCTGGCCCATTTGGACGGGCTGTCCAATCGGATGGACTGTCCGATCGGATGGGCTGTCCGATCGGCTAGCCTGTCCGATCGGTTAGCCTGTCCGATCGGCTAACCTGTCTGATCGGTTGGGCTGTCCGATCGGCTGGCCCTTCCAGCTGTATTTCGACAATCTTTTGAAGGTTTTTCGGTGGTTTTGGTCGAGACGTTGCTGTGACGTGCTAAACAACTGAAATTCTGTCAAGTCCGACCTGTTCTGACGGCCGGGAATCACCCCGTTCCATCAGCACTGGCCGTTCTTGGCGGTTTTTCCATGTTTAACCCGAAATTGGTCGTCTCATCGTTAGAAATCAGATCTCGAACCAACACGTCACTAGAAATGAGTAGAAGGTCGGTATAAGCTCCGATTCCACCGTTCGTGAGTGCTTTTTGAGAGTAAAAGTGTTGAAAGAAAGTTGGAAAACCATCTTCCATTCCTTTTATTCATGATTATGTGTAGATCTGTTGTGAAAATGTTGTTTATTCTTGTGGAAATCCTTCGGATCTGAGTTGTTCTTGGTGGAATGAGGCCAACACTTGAAGTTCATAAGAACTTTATGATGACATCACCCTAGAACACCTCAAATCCGTTGATTTCACGGTTAAAAGTTGAGATTTGAAAGATAGAAAGGTGGAGGAGTACGTATAGATCAAAGAAGTACAAGTTTTGAGTTGAAAACTTACAAGAATCGCGAGAAATCGAGAGATGAAGGGTCAAGAGCGTCCTGGTCGGCTGAGAGCTTCTCATCAAGGGAAATGGTGAGTGAGTGAGGTATTTATAGGCAAGAGATGAAGGAAGGGAGGGAAAACTGGTCCGGATCGGATGGCCCGTCCGATCGGTTGGTCCGTTCAATCGGCTGGCCCATCCGATCGGTTGGCCCAGCCGTTCGGCCGGCCCAGCCGTTCGGACGACCTGTCCATTCGGAGGTGTTTCGGTCCACGTGTTTGTGCGTTGGGATAGTTTTGGTCACACGCTTCCATATACTTATTTATTATTTATTTATTTATTATAATTAATCATAAAAGGGTCGTATATACGTATCTATATTTCAATCTTGCGATGATCGAGTTACGCGTGCCTTCGAGTGCGTTCTTCGATGTGATGTGTTGTGCCACAATGATTAACGGGGTACTACTTGCTCGTATTGCCATCATCGTCACGACGGCTGGAGGCTTGGTACTCACCCGAAAGTCTTTGTTAGTGTTAATTGTTTACGTTCCGACACTTCACGGCCATCGAGGAGGGTAGAATAGGTCCTCTCTTGATGTCATCGTGAGTGTTAGTATTTGTGAAAATAGCTTTGTAATAGCGATAGAATATGCGTAATTATTCGAATATACTATGATATGGCGATGCATCTGATATAGTTACATTATGATTCGAATCTCTAGTGCTAGGCGTAACGAGTATAGCGAGTAGTAACAACGCACGAAAGTGCGGGTTGTTACAGTCTCCCCTGCTTTAGGAAATTTCGTCCCGAAATTAATCCCACAGGTAGACTCTTGAGAGTTGTTCCGGATAAGTATCGATACAGCGAGTTAATCGGGTGGGAGTTGACAAGCGAGAGCGTTTCGAGTAAGAGAGATCGACCACGATATCGAGAAGGCGACGTAATGACAAAAGTAGCATCCCACGAGTTGGCGTTTCAAAAGTACCTCAGGCTGCGAAGCATTTGTAAGTTCGAGGCGATTGAAAATTTTTAAAGAACTTGAAAGGTTGCTCATAATGTAGGGTTAACTGAGTCGATTGTTAACCAACGTTGCAAGAAACGTTCGTTTTTAGATATTTTGAAAGGAAAATTTGAAAAATTTTCTTATAACGTAGGGTCAACCGAGTCGATGTTAACCAACGTTGCAGGAAAGTTTAGGTTTTAAACATTTTAAGGAATTCGAAGATGAAAACTGGGGTTACGGAAGTTCTCCTATGACATGGGTTCAAGCTGAACTCGATGTCGAACCTCTACACGGAAGCTCTTAAGAAAGATTTCGTTTTGATATTGCAAAAGTTTTTAATGAAAACTGGACTTTTGAGACTTCCCTTGGGCATGAAGTTAAGTTGATTCGACGTTACCTCTACACTGTGAGGAAATTTCACTTGTCCAATGGTTTAAATAAAAAAGAAGTTTATATATATATATAAAAATCAGTTTATATCAGTTTGAAAAGTTAATTAACATCGAGCCCCACTTGGCACTTTCTCACAAAAGTTTGTTAATATGGTTAAAACACTTATTTATAGGAAGTACCAGCGGCGTATCCACCATGTTTCTCCCATATTACTTCCGTTTCGTGAGGCGGTGTCATGTGTGCCGATATGACCAGATAGAATTGCGCTACCTCGGTCCAATCGATAGGAAGTCGGACCGAGTTGAAAATAGAATCGAATAGGTTAAACAGGCGAGTTGAATTGCGAACGTAGCGATAACAGCGTGCGCGAGTAGCCTAGTGACACGAAAGATTGATGTGTCGTGTCTGGATAGGCATCGAGCGATAAGCGATAAGCGATAAGCGAATAGTGCAATTTCGATTAGATTCCACATTAAACCCACATGGCACCTTTCCACGAGAGTTTGCCAACATGGCGAACCACCACGTTCGACCAGGTTAGTTTTGTCCCGTGAGGCGATGTCATGCATACTAATACCACACAGACTGCGATGAATACCAAGCGATGAGCGAAGAGCGATAAACGGTGCGCGATAAGCGAATAAGCGATTAAGCGAATAACATAAACACAACACAAGTGATGACGGCGGCGATAAACGAATGGCGATAAGCGATGCGCGATAGCGACAATCGACGAGCGGTAGGCGACGATTGTTGCGTTGCAAGCGATGGGGATATGCGCGATTCATGCGATTCTATTCGATTGATTTACACCACAGAGTTTAACTAACTTTAGACCCCACATGGCCTTTTTCCACGAAAGCCTGCTGATATGACTAAAACACCTCGCTTTAACCATATGAGCTTCATCTCGTGAGGCGAGGTCATGTGTGCTAACTCAACACAAATATCCCAGGTAACGGCGGGCGATAGCGATGGTGATAGTGATAGAGTGACACACAGCAAGCGATGTGACGATTTGTACGATAAACGGTAGCGATTCTCATAAATAGCGGTAGCGATTGCGAGATAGATTTAAGCGATAATGTGATAGACTTCAACGAAACTTCGATTGAGTTGCGATGTGGACTTACGTTCAGTCTTGCGTCGCTGCAATTGCCCTGCGGGGTAGACACACCAAGGTCTATCGATGAGGTGATTGCATTGCGTTCGCAAACTTACGAAAAGTCTCGCAGTAATGCGATTCAATTGTTACGCCTTGCGATTGAGTGTAGGGTGTCGAAAATAATTGTAATAGTATAATAGGTCAAATAGCGTTCAACTCCATGTGGCACTTTCTTCGCGAAACTTCTGTAGTATGATAAAGCACACCTTGCTTGATCCCTACTACTTACATCCCGTGATTTGGTGTCACACGTTGTCGTGACGCTCATGGCACCTTAGAATTTACTACGATCTCCGTGCACTGACCCAAATAATCCCGTGTGCACCCGTGATTAGTCGTTCCTTGCACGTTTATCGTACCTTATTCTAAGAGTGTAGTGAGGTTAAAACATGTTATATCGTGATATAATATATAGTTCGTGTGTGTGAAGCTAGTCTAAATGCGACGACTAGAGAGTGAAAGCGAGAGTTAATGTTACACATTGTGGCAACATTGAGTAATAGAGTAGGTTCGATACTTATAAATTAACGTCGAAAATCGTATCATTATAACATTATCCTATGCTTGCTAGATGCTTGGTGTTGAAGACTTTTGCTGAAGCTGTTGTTGTTGTACTCAAGTTCGCGGTTCAGTGCGGAAGTTGCGGGTGAAGTGACCGTAGCGGTTGCAGTTTTTGCAATAGCGACAGTCAGCTCCGACCTGGTGATGGTAGGTGCATGAGTAACACTGGGGATGAGATCCAGTGTAAGCTCGTTTTGGAAACACCGGAACTGCTTGAAGAGGCTTCGGTTGTAGCAGTTCGGTTGTTGATGAGTTCGGGCTTGAAATATTTCGTTTGCGGCTGGGTTTATCGGTGTCTTGCGATGAGGTGTCGTCGTTGGATGATTCGTCTGAGGACTCACTTGCATAATCTTTGGCCGAGTTTTCGGAAGAACCGTCGGAAGATTCGTCAGAAGAATCGTTGGCAGATTCATCAGAAGAATCGTCAGCAGATTCGTCAGAAGAATTGTCAGTAGATTCGTCAGAAGAATCGTTGACAGGATCGTCTGAAGAATTGATGGCGATTGTTTGATAAGCTTGTCTGACAGGATTCTTGGAGAAAAATCCTTCCATGAGTCGTTTGTTGTTGATTTCTGCAGCTAAGCGGTAGGTCTCTTCGATGGTAGTAGGTCTTGCAGCTTCGACAAAATCGCCCACACATTCAGGCAAGCCGCGAATGTACTTCGCGATGGCTTTTTCTGGAGTGTTGACTTGACCTGGGCAGATTATGCTAAGCTGTTTGAACCTTGCGGTGTAGCCAGCATTGTCACTTCCGTCTTGCTTGATTTCCCAAAATTCATTTTCTAGATTCTGAACTTCGTGGGGAGGGCAGTACTCTTTCTTCATGAGCTCTTTCAGCTCATCCCAAGAGAGAGCGTAAGCTGCGGAGATCCCACGGTTGTTGCGTTCGGTGGTCCACCAGTCGAGTGCTCTTGATTGAAATACTCCGGTAGCGCAAGTAGTACGTAAACTATCGGGACACCCACTTTGACGAAGGGTAACTTCGATAGAATCGAACCACTGGAGTAGTTGAGTCACACCTCCTTCACCCGTGAATTCCATCGGATCACAGGCTTTGAAGTGTTTGTAGAGAAAAGTAGTTTTAGGCTCTTCCGTCTTGACGTCTTCCGTGGTTCGAGAGTGGCTGAGAGAGTGCACTTGAGCGACAATTTGAGGAAGGACTTTGGCCACTCCCTTGGCCACAAGCGAGGTAATCCTCTTATCGGCGCTTCGTTTGGCTCTTCGCCTAGCTGTTCATCTCGAGGTAGAGTTGTTGGAAGGCATCTAGACAGAGAGAGATTTGGAATGAGATTCGATCATAATGATTTTTGAGTTTGCGATGCGATTGAGCGCGATCAAAACTTGTAGCGTGCAATATAAATAGGTTTCACATAGGAGCCACATAGGAGACACGTCATTCCTAGGTTCTCACATAATGATTCGTTTGTATTTAGGTATAGATAGTTGTAGTTTACACTTATACACACACATGTCAATGTAGAATACGCGAGGACGCGATGAGAGGTAGTGAGCGAGAGCGTAAGCGAGTAATTAGGCATTTGTTTTGTTGCGAACATTCGGTCTTCATTTTAGATTGCGATGACTGTGCGAGTTGTGCGTTTTGTAAAACAGGGAGCGAAAATTGATAGATTGTAAAATAAACACATAAAGCGTAACCAAGTTTATCGAACGTAAAGCCGGCGAGTCATAGTCTTAGTAAAATAATCGGAGTGCCTCGGGTGTTTAGGCGTCGACTAACCAAGGTAACCCAACTATACCTAACAAGTTCGTGCACGCGCGTTGACCTATAAGACTTATGCTTCCACTGGGATGCAGCTCACGGCATTCGTCCTCCTAGTCATCGCGTGGTTCGAGTTATCA
This sequence comes from Helianthus tuberosus, assembly GCA_030545235.1. NCBI lineage: Eukaryota > Viridiplantae > Streptophyta > Magnoliopsida > Asterales > Asteraceae > Helianthus > Helianthus tuberosus. The sequence goes on from JARYGA010027049.1 coordinate 22,444, forward strand.
TTATGGTCGAGTCCTTGGTGAGAGATTTTGATAACCTTCTTATAGAGAGTGGAACGGTTTATTAAGATACGGGTTTCACCCCTGACTTAATGACTTCGCTCCTAGCCGTGGTTGTGCTCTTCGAATAAATTTGGGAGTCCCACTAGATTTTGAAATGGAGACTTTCGTTGAGATGTGGATGTCACTCCTAACTCGATGAAAGATTCTCGTGCTCGAAAATGCGCTGAGTGAGCAATCCTAATGAGAGTTCTTGGCTTTCACACCTGGTCTCGACTGGATCACTCGGTTGTGATATGCGAGTTTTTTCGAAAACGTGTGCATTGTGTCAGCCTTAGGAAAGGCTAAGTAGTATTTCAGCCTTAGGAAAGGCGTCTTCGTGTGAAGCTGTAATACGCGGTGTTCACACAAAGTTGTAGTTTTTAGCAATTTCGATCAAGAGTATCAAGTAGCCCAATACGAACCTTACTGGGTTTGTACGAGTCGGCCTGTTGGTACTTAGACTATAGACTAGGTCAATTTCTAAGACGTAGACCCGGACTAGGTCGAGTCTTGCCTAATTCCCTATAGGTATGGCTCTGATACCAATCTGTCACACCCCAACCGATGGCGGAATCATCGGGGTGCGGCACTAGGCGAATCAGATTGCTCAAGAGAATCCATAACAACTATCTTGCGATAATATTTATTACATTCGTTATCCCATACTAACAAATAATACAATCCCATAAGTTATCACAGATTTCTTGTCCTCTCGAACAATACAAATCCGACAACCTAGATTTTTAGGTGAGTTTCTAGACTTCCTAGCTTGATTTGATGTAGTCTGCGTCTAAACCTGCAACATACGTTAAAATAAAGTCAATATAAAAGTATTGGCGAGTATACAGGTTTGATATGTAATAGCATAATAGATTAAAAGCTGCTGCGAATTTCCTACATACATAAACGGGATACACGACATACATACTCACAAAACCGATACTACCAGCTAAGTCCTCGATGCTCGAATACGCGATGGCAAACTAGACCCCGTCGGGTGCAATAGTACTATACTAGTCATGGTGGGACGTCGCGAGTATAAGTCCTAGCACATATGTAACTAGCATCACGTATAACTATGAAAGTAAGTCATTCACATGTGATAAGTAGTTTAAGCATTTGATATAATTCGATTTGATAGCAACGTATGTTACACCCAAAAGTGCAAAAGCAAAAAGGGTTCAAGTATACTCACAGGGCGTATTTGGTTTGGATTGGCGGGATAGTGTCTGAGAATGTCCTGATTACAGACTGATCACACGAGCGTTTGATGGTGCGTTAAATAATAACTGAATACACAAGAACGAACGATTTTCTGATAGAATGCTGGCCCGTTTGGATAGGCTGTCCGATCGGATGGAATGTCCGATCGGCTGGCCTGTCCGATCGGCTAGCCTGTCCGATCGGCTAACCTGTCCGATCGGTTGGGCTGTCCGATCGGCTGGCCCTTCCAGCTATATTTCGACAATCTTTTGAAGGTTTTTCGGTGGTTTTGGTCGAGACGTTGCTGTGACGTGCTAAACAACTGAAATTCTGTCAAGTCCGACCTGTTCTGACGGCCGGGAATCACCCCGTTCCATTAGCACTGGCCGTTCTTGGCGGTTTTTCCATGTTTAACCCGAAATTGGTCGTCTCATCGTTAGAAATCAGATCTCGAACCAACACGTCACTAGAAATGAGTAGAAGGTCGGTATAAGCTCCGATTCCACCGTTCTTGAGTGCTTTTTGAGAGTAAAAGTGTTGAAAGAAAGTTGGAAAACCATCTTCCATTCCTTTTATTCATGATTATGTGTAGATCTGTTGTGAAAATGTTGTTTATTCTTGTGGAAATCCTTCGGATCTGAGTTGTTCTTGGTGGAATGAGGCCAACACTTGAAGTTCATAAGAACTTTATGATGACATCACCCTAGAACACCTCAAATCCGTTGATTTCACGGTTAAAAGTTGAGATTTGAAAGATAGAAAGGTGGAGGAGTACGTATAGATCAAAGAAGTACAAGTTTTGAGTTGAAAACTTACAAGAATCGCGAGAAATCGAGAGATGAAGGGTCAAGAGCGTCCTGGTCGGCTGAGAGCTTCTCATCAAGGGAAATGGTGAGTGAGTGAGGTATTTATAGGCAAGAGATGAAGGAAGGGAGGGAAAACTGGTCCGGATCGGATGGCCCGTCCGATCGGATGGCCCGTCCGATCGGCTGGCCCGTCCGATCGGCTGGCCCGTCCGATCGGTTGGCCCAGCCGTTCGGCTGGCCCATCCGTTCGGATGACCTGTCCGTTCAGAGGTGTTTCGGTCCACGTGTTTGTGCGTTGGGATAGTTTTGGTCACACGCTTCCATATACTTATTTATTATTTATTTATTTATTATAATTAATGTGACGCCCTAAAATGTTATAACCCAATTTATCGCAGCGGAAAGTACATACCTAAAATTTCTTTCATAATAATCTTTCTTTCAATTAAATACATTAATCTCTTTCTTATAAATTAATCAAAAACTAACATACTTATATCAATTTAAGTGACGACAAACACACCCACGTACAATCCATGTATTGACTCGATCTTCAACCGCGTACACTTCTTGATGAAACATCCAAAACCCTGTACGGCCTGCAGTCACCACATCCAATCGAATCAATAGCAACAGGTGACAAAATAAAAAAAAAAAAAAAATCTTAACACATGCATAGTAAGGCGTCAACATATCCTGCTTTCTTTTATACCAGCCCCTTCATGCATCCATTCCTTCACTAGCATCGGATTGTGCAGCTAATCTTTACTTTCATTGTTAACATGCCTATACTTTACATTAACTCTTCAATAGAAACGGTTAGTATCATTAACTTCCCTTCATATGAACATATTCTCGATTTACCCATAACTCATCTTTATGCCTAATTCATTATGTAAGTTCCCTTTCTTACCCCAAACTTAATCGAATCTCTTTCTTAACCACTCCCAACTCATTTGTACTTGAACTTAACTTAGTAATAACATCGATTCATATCCTCTCACACTACATTCAATAAATACCATATATCATAACTACTGTACCAAACAAAAAGGGTAAGTTCGGAGTGCACTTACCTCGTGCGTCCGAGTTCAAGCATAGCTTCCGTGTTTATCCTTGGCCCGTTGCCCTTCCATGCTTGTGTCCATGTTGACATGACTCCTATCCGTACATGTCATCACATTCATCATAACATGATTAGCATACAATCTCACTTATCATTTTTCTCCTAAGCATTTCATCAAACACTTGGTGTGCATATCATTTTCTAAGCATAAGGTACAAGTGCTTTAAGCATTTTCTTCACTATTTCATCTTATGAACCATCACATTCAAGCAAAATCTCATAATCATAATTTCCACATCAAGTTTATCTATCTCAGTCTACCATATAACACCTTATACATTACAAGATCACACTATAACATCTACAAGTTCATCATGTTCATCATCTTCACACTCATGCAATGGGTTTCATTCTAAATCACCAAATTACTTGAAATTATTCATAACACAAGTTTTATTTGGTGTTTCTAACACCTCTACATCCTTAATTTCATACAACTTCATGGATTGATCATAACCCACTTCAAACAAGATCATCAAATCTAAATTTTAAGACATACCTTATGATCCCCTTGTGAAGGTGATCATTAATTCATGTTCGGTTGTGAATTTGGGCTTCGTTTAGCCTTCCAATTTGGAGATTCTTCAAGAACTAGGGTTTTGGCTCCATGGGAGCCTTCCCTGCTCGATGATGAACACACACACGATGTGTGTGTATGTGTGTGTTGTTTTCTTTTAATAAAACAACTTTCAAGTTGTTTACTTTGGTCCCTCATGTTTCGTTTTAATTAAATAAGGCTACAACCCTTCGTTTAATACCAACTCTACTAACATTAAACTAAGTTAATCTTTTCCTAGTTAATATTCATTTACGGGTTCACTTTTACCCATAACGGTACTTTTACCCGTTCCTTTATATTAACCGGGTTTAAATTACCAAACCCATTTTTTTGGGGTGTTACAATTAATCACAAAAGGGTCGTATATACGTATCTATATTTCAATCCTGCGATGATCGAGTTACGCGTGCCTTCGAGTGCGTTCTTCGATGTGATGTGTTGTGCCACAATGATTAACGTGGTACTACTTGCTCGTATTGCCATCATCGTCACGACGGCTGGAGGCTTGGTACTCACCCGAAAGTCTTTGTTAGCGTTAATTGTTTACGTTCCGACACTTCACGGCCATCGAGGAGGGTAAAATAGGTCCTCTCTTGATGTCATCGTGAGTGTTAGTATTTGTGAAAATAGCTTTGTAATAGCGATAGAATATGCGTAATTATTCGAATATACTATGATATGGCGATGCATATGTTATAGTTACATTATGATTCGAATCTCTAGTGCTAGGCGTAACGAGTATAGCGAGTAGTAACAACACAAGAAAGTGCGGGTTGTTACATGGGCGATAGAAGCTTCTATAGCTTTGTCTTTTATGCTGGCACTTGGGCACGCCCCCGTGTTCACTGAGCACGGGGGGTGTTCAACCTTCTGTTTTCTTGTTTTGCTTGGGAAGATGCTGTCGGGGAGGTCGGGCATGCCACATTTGTTCCTTTTCTTGTATTTATGTTAGATTTAGCTGTCTTTTTGCTTCTTTTGTTCATTTGAGCTCATTTAATCCTGAAAATACAAAAGGAAGACAAAAGCACACTTTTTCCAACATTAGTACTAAAAAAGGGTTAGTTTTATGCCACAATTGATGAAATTTATATGTTGCATTTTGTGCACATCAGTAGGTTAAAATCGTAGGTTAAAATCGTTGGTTTTTTATGTATATATAATACATATATGAATGTAAGAAACATAAAATTTAAAAATATGTACTTTAAATCCCCAAATTTAATATTTTAGAGTTGTTCTTTTTGTTCTCGCAATAGTTAGTGTTCTGTAATGATTCTCATCCTATATATATATATATAGTTATAATAATAATAATCCTAAAACTAAGTCCATCATGAGTTTCATAGATTGTCATATAAGTCAAGCATGGAGGATTAACCTCATTGTATGATTCACCAATACACAAATCATCGCAAGGATGATTCGGATGGTCATGAATAAAAAGAAATAAACAAGTAACTAGTACATTATCAAGTAGCCAAGTAAGACCTAACCCGGGTGAACCACCACAAGAAAATAGTTAACTAAGTGTTGTAGGCTAGACGGGGTTATGTTACTTTGAGACTAGAAAGCTACTTAAGTGTTCATACACAAGGTTCACAAGTGAGGTAGTGGAACTAGGTTGGAAAGCCAAAGCTCCCACGGTTCACACTTTTACAAGACACAAGTTCTGCCATAAGGAAGATGGTGAATCGTGAATGTTTTCAACACTTGGAATATAGCATGTATGAACTTAAAGTAAAAGAGTTTTGAACTCATAACTTGATGGAGATCAACCTCAACACAAACCCACAACTATGGACTAAGTTGTGAGCTTGGTGTAGGGATGAGCAAATCAGACCCGGTACCGGTACCGAATTTACCGGACAGGGTACTTTTTCGGTACTGATTCGGTACCGACTTTTGACATTTTCGGTACCGATTCGGTACCAGTATTTACCCTCAAATACAGGTATCGTACCGGTACCGGTACCGAACCGGGTATATTCGGTACCGGTAACGGTACCCACTTTTGGGGATTTTCGGTACCGGTTCTTTCGGTACAGGACGGTACCAAGCTCATCCTTAGCTTGGTGGGTACAATATTTCACCAAGTTTAGTAAAAGAAATAGAAGATATAAGAACTTTGAGCAAAACATAATTTAATCTTAGTTTGGACCTCAAATATGGTGAGGTTTCACCTTAGTTTGCCATGACAAACTTGTGAAAACATTCCTAGAGGTATTGATAAGTATTCTTACTTGCTTGTATGTGTGAATTACTTGAACAATTTATGGATTTTGATAAGTATTCTTAAGTGACTAGAAGTGGGTTTTGACATAAGAGTTGAACCCATGAATTACGTTGGTCAAAAGGATGAATTAGCTTATGATAATTGAAAGTTATGTTAACTTGACGCTAGAAAGTGTATAAACTTGTTGAGTTGAAAGACACATAGTGATTTTGGTTGGAAAATTTAGCTAATATGATGGCCTAAAAATGACGTCCACCAAGTGTTTGATAAAATGCCTAAATGAGTTTTATTGAACTTGATATTGTATCCATGTATGTCAATTGGCAGATTAACTTTTAAAAGTCAAATTGACCTAAAGTGGAATGTGGTAAATGTTGTATATAAATCCATAAGGGTGATGGTCATGGTATTTGATGACAATTTAATCATCTTGTGGATATTATGTGATAGTTTAACTCTTGACAAACTAGGTGGGAGCTTGGAAAGGAATGGGTAAAACGAATCAATTACGCATGGAAGCTTGAACGGACACAATGTAAGTAAAGCTTACACCTCCTAAAATAGAATCGCAATATATGTGATGGAAGTATTTTAGTTAAGATCTGGTTAGCTGAATAAATGTTAAGAGGAGACCCCATGGTGTAAACCATGAAACGGGTCAAAACGAGTATAATTATGATGAACTAGTGTCCGTGATAAATGAAAGTTTGTTAAGACGATACCCCATGGTGTAAACCATGAAACGGGTCAAACGGAGTAAAATTACGATGAAATAATGTTCGTGATAAATGAAAGTTTGTTAAGATGATACCCCATTGTGTAAACCATGAAACGGGTCAAAACGAGTAAAGTTATGATGAACTAATGTCCGCAATAAATGAAAATTTGTTAAGACGATACCCCATGATGTAAACCATGAAACGAGTCAAACAAGTAAAGATGAGTTTTTGGTATAAACATTTGATGACGTGAACCAAAACTAATAGAAATGAGTTATGGTGTAAATACTCGTTGACGCGAAATATGCAAATATGTTTGTATGCAAACTACTATAAAAGTGAATATGCAATGTTTTTATGCAAACTATTTTAAAAGACAATATGCAAATATGTTTGTATGCAAACTACTTTTAAAGTCAATATGCAAATTACTATAAAAGTCAGCGTTTAATTAGAATGGGTCTTACAATTGGTGCGAAACCGTATTTTGGTGGTTAACAATGAGTTTTGAAAGGATTACTTTATGGTGCAATCCATAACGAGTGTAACACCTCGTAAAATCGTGTCCAATGATGTGTTAACACGTGTAATAAACCCTAATAAAGTCAAACGTTGACTATGAGGGACTAATTTCGTCAAAATCGAAAACCTTGATTTTAAATGGACTGAAAGTGTCAACATGCTTAAACTAGGCCTCTGAGTGACCTTATACGGTGTCCGTATTCTCAAATGAGCCACTTGTTGGACGAGAGTAGCCGTTTGCGTAATTATGTGAAAGTTTGCGCGTCGAAGGGTTAAAAGTGTCAACATGTTAATTCTTACCTCTGAGTGACCTTTTAACAAACTGAGAGCTTCATAATGTTTGATCATATTCTCGGGAATGCCTAATATTGGCCATTCAACGCTTTTATGCCAATAAGTGAAGTTACGCGCAAGTTTGCGAGTTAGAGGGGTTAAAAGCATCAACATGTTTAATTATACCTCTGAATGACCTTTTAATGAACCCGAAGCATTTTTATGTGCCATCATACTCTTGAGAATCCTTAATATGGGCTACATAGGGCTTTGATGCTATTAAATGATGATACACGCAAGTTTGCGCGTTAAAGGGACCAAAAGCGTCAACAATCAAAACTACGCTTTCGAGTGACCTTTAAGAGAACCAGAAACTCCGTAATGCTCAATCACGTTCTCAGGAATCCCTATATGGGCTATGCAAGACTTTGATATCAATAAATGATATTACGCACAACTTTGTGCGATAAAAGGACTAAAAGCGTCAAAACTGTGAAAGTATGCATATTCGCGCATATTCTGCATTCTGACCATATCCGTACATCCATAAATTTTTGTAATCATTAAAATATTATATTTTAGTGATGGGAATGCAAAATACCATCCGTTGCGAATTCTGGATTGTTTTCGTGTTCGTTCGAACGTTCGTCGTAATTAAGCGAAAAACGCGACCGTACGACCGAACAAACTGGAATCTATAATATTTTTGAGTATGGTTCACGTTAAATATAATTTAACTTCCTTATGGAGCTTAAAAATGGGGTTAACGGGTGTTAGATGTGCCAAAACTCAACGATGCGCGTTCAGGGGCCAAAACTGCCAACTAATGAAACTTCATGTATGCAGACCTGGTCCTTACGGACAGTATACAATGGACCATATGGTCCGTATACATGTATGAACTCAGAAAATCTGGACAGCTGCCTTTCTTCTTCCTTGCAGCCCACACAAACCACTTAGGCACTTGTTTTTCGAAACCATGAGCTGGTTAATGGTATTAGACACCTGCCTTTACACCTGGAATGATCTTAGGACCTCTCAAAACACTTGTCTTGATCCAATTCACTCCCAAAATCTATAAATAGGCTGTGTTCATCCATTCATTCTTGCACCTCCTCTCATTCTTTTCCTATATCTCTCAATTCTGGAGCTTCCTGATCTGAAAGGGAACTCATTTTTAGTAGAAAAGATTGTTAGGACCCTTTGTAAGTGTCTTAGCCCCTTCTCTAGTTCAGTTTTTAATTTTAAAATCGAAAAGTCAAAGTTATCGTAATCTGACTTTGACCTTCAGTTTAAACTCAAATGGTCCAGCCACTGTTCAAGATGAATGTGGTTATGTGACCATAATTAGGTAGGTGATTAACCCTTAAAAGGGCACCTCCTAATTATTTCGTTTGCTTAGTTAATTGTCGGGTCAAATTATTTAGTTAAAAAGTCAAACTGGACAGATTTGTAAATAATAATTAAATTAATAATGCATAGGTTATAAATTATATTTTAACACTCTAATAACTTAGTAATTACTATTAGAACATGTTTAGGCATGTTCAACCCGACAATTATGAGTTTAGGGTCGGTTCGCAACCGAAAGTCGCGTAGTTTGACTTCTACGTTGACTTTTGGTTATAAGCCGAATTAGACTAGTATACTTCTGATTATAGGTTCCGTTATGATCGTAATATAATGTAGCATAACCCTTTGGGGTTATATTACACGATCATACTAGTAATCCGAGTCTTATGCAAGTTTTCGTTAAAATGTCGTACTTTGACTATTATGCCCTTTTTAGCAAAAATAAGGTTTTAGACACCAATAAGCTTTCAAACAACTTAGGTACTGATATGTTAACATGTTTAACATATTTAGATGTTACAAATCTGATCATAAACTTAGTTTGCGTATAATGTCGTAAATTGTGCTTTAAAGTGACCAAAATGCCCTTTAGGCGCATAGATCGGTTTTAAGCATAATTCCTTATACCAAAATCATTGCCTACCGATTTAATATCATAATTAGGATAATTTGGGATATCAATTCAGATTATAAACTGAGTTTATGCACAAGTGCTTGTATTATGTTCTTAAATGACGATAATGTCCTTATAACACACAAAATGGTTTTAAAGTATGATCTTCTTACAAAACCTTTTTCCTACTGATATGTTATATTAAATAACATATTTTGGTCATATAAACCTGACCATAATATCAGTTTTTCTAAAAGATCACATACATCGTCATTTAACGACTTAAACGCCGTTTCGGCGCATAGTATGGTTTTAAATCATAACTACCAACCAAGACTTGTTATCTACTGATTTTATAAATCATTTTAAATATTTTTACAGTAGATATATGTTATGAACTCAGATTCCCAAATTAGCCTTCAAGACTATGTGTGAAATTACCAAAATGCCCCTACGGAGCATAGTTTGGTTTTAAACTATGAAACACACATATGTTTGATATCATACTGATATTATATCATAAATAAATTGTTTTCAAAGAATTTTTATGATCGTAACATCAGATTGTACTCAAGTTCCTTTTATATGTCGTAAAATGACCAAAACGCCCTTACGAGGCATAGTTTGATTTTAAAACCTAAACGGGCATACAAGTTGATATCCCACTGATATTATAACTTGTTTAAAGTATATTGGCATATAGAACTTGTTCATGACTCATCTGATTACTCGTTATCGCTTATACGCATACGGTTAGACTCATGTAACTAGTTTATGTAAGTTTACCGAAACGAATTTAATCTTATCATTTAAACTTCAAAATCCAGAATGTGTTTAGTTTACCCTTATTATACAAGTCTTCATACTTGATGGGTCTAAACGACGTTCTATTCCGGTCTTCGCTTAATCTAGCGTATCGTACTGCTTTAGATATCTTAAGCTAGCCGGTCTAAGTCTACGACTTAAATAAGACCGTTAGCATTCTGAATTGGTTATATATTACCATCACTCCAGACTAGAGCCACCCGGTAAAAGCTACCTGCTTTTAGATAGATTGGATACGACTGAGTTATTTTGCTGTGAATCAAGTATTAGCTCAGGTAAATACTTTTAACTTATTTTCCCTTATACTGGCTTGGGATACGGTAAATTAATACCGCTTGGTCGGGTGTGGGATCAATCAAATGCCAGATTGTGGCTAGTAAATCCACAAAACCCGTTTTGATACTGTTCTGTTGATAACTTAAACATTAGGGGTTAACGACCATATCCTGGATATATCCTCGGCTCATTTCATTTGTAAATGGCCATGACCGATGCGCAAGGTGTAGGCATACACCGAAAAGATGCCAATATTAAATTATTAATTACCCACAAGTTGGGGATAACTCCTTTATGGGTTTTATAAGTGGTGTGTCGTTTAATCATGTCTCAGTCTCTGTACTGGGCCCCAGATGTATGGTAAACATGTAATTCAGTATACAAGATTTTATTAAAGATTGTCCCAAGTTATAAAAGGTTTTGTGCCTTGTGCCCTTAAATCAATTTTCATAAACTCTTTTCAAAAGAGTCGGTTAATTGTATTTACCAGTGTAAACTGACGTATTTTCAAAAAGACTAAGTGGCAGGTACTACTCGTAATAGGCTGGGAGTTGCTCGGTGTCGAAATAGAGGATCTTGCAAATCCTTAAAGATGCCCTAAAGTCTGCTAAACTTCATTTTATACATTCTGTGAAGATCCACCTGTGGATTTGATTTTACAGGCTCGTCTATAATAAATACTTTGATATTTTCAGACATTGGGTTCGTAATAATATTTTATATTCCAAGACTTCCGCTGTGCTATTCTGTGTATGTTTGACCATGATGATATCAACTACGTCACGATACTCCCCATCGGGGCCACCGGTAATATGTGGAAATATCGGGGTGTGACAACGAGTCAAACAAATAGAGATGAGTTTGTGGTAGGGCTGGTATATCGTGTATACCCGTAGACGATAAGATACGATACACGAAATCTCATACACGAACACGACACGATATACACGAAAATTACCTGTTAATACTTGTTAACACGAACACGACATGCTATCTGAGAGTTACAGAGGGAGTTTAGGGTTTTTTTTTTAATTGAATAAGGAATGAAAATAGCAAGGAATTAAGGAACCCACACGCACATGGCTGATGAGTTTTATTTAATTTAATTTCTTATCGTGTACTAACGGGTATTAACAGGTAAACAGGTATTTAACCTGTTTATACACGAAAATTAACAGGTAATCTCGTGTCTACCTGTTTGGTACACGATACATGTTAAGGCCATACACGATACCTGTTAACTTCGTGTAGGTTCGTGTCGTGTATTCGTGTAAAATTGCCAGCCCTAGTTTGTGGTATAAACATTTTCCGACTCGAACCAAAACTAGTAGAAATGAGTTTTGGTGTAAATAATTGCTGGCGCGAACCAAAAGGGATATAAAGATTGATTTAGATGCCATAAAGGGCGAATCAAGAATGGTCAAAAGGACAAACGGGTCATGCGGGTCAAATGGTGATCACCATTTGAACTCGTTATTTTAATTCTTTGTTTTGTCAAGTTTGATGCTTATAGGTAAGCATAATGTATGAGCATGCGTTGCTACAAATTGGAAAGAAATAGAAATCGCAAGGTATGGATAACGAGTCAATGGTTTTAACTCGTGACATGTATGTATAAAATGTTATGCTTTCGGTAGGGGCTTATGGCTCGACTAAAGAGGGATGGGTCAAATTTGGGTAATAGATTAACCAAAGTGAAATGCATTTAGCATTTGAGGTATAACGGCCATTCGAGCCAAAGCACGTCCATTACGCGGAAATGGACTAAATTGACTAAAATGCCCTGGGTGATAAAGCAAGTAAACTACCCCTAAGGGTAGGTTAATAATAAGTCCTAAAATTGGGTTGATCTTTTTGGTAACAAAAAACTCAAGGTCTCATAACGGGTCATTTTTGGTGAAACGCCATACCAAAAAATAATAATGAGAAGTTAACGTTTTGTTAAATGAAACCAACCACAATTGCGGTTGTAGTTGAGAGAAAATGTGGGAAACATGATAAGGGATATAGGAGACTTGAGCTAGAACGCTTATACTCCCTTAAAGGGGTGGTTGGGTAAAACACCAAACCGAATTGGATGTGAATTGGATTGTAGAGGAATAAATCTCTGAAGAATAAAACTTGTTTATCTTTGTTGTTTTATAGCGTTTGACCGTTTAACTCAAACACTATTTGTTTTTAGTGTTTATGTTAGGCTTTTACAAAGGCGGGTACCGGACGGACGACCAAGCATATGAAGAACCGAACACTATTAAATCGCTGTCCCTTGGGAAATAATTATGGAAGGATGAAGCTTGATCATGCACGTCAAAGTTTTCAAGCTTAAGGCATTATAATTTGTAGCTTGTATTTTAAGTATAAAATTAGTTATGTCGGTTCATCTGAGTTATTGGTTAACCCAGACATATAAGTTCTATGTTAAAAAAAATCTGAGACCTCATTCTACGAACTTGTCTATTATCAAAACATATTAAACGGGTTAAATATGATTATACAAGTTTTTAACTCTATCATAAATGTGTCGACCCATTTATGACTTGAGTTAATTTACCTCAAACTCAAAATCTTTTAACTTTATGTCGAGTAATGTCGTGTTATTGAATTATGTCATGGTTGTTAGCTCTACCGAATACTCATCATTGGACCTTGCTACTCATATAAAATACTGAATTATTTTTTACTTTAAAATCTTAAATATGATTATACAAGTTTTTAACTCTATCATAAAGGTGCTTCGTCTCATTCGGCTGTGGGGAGCCGTTTGGGCCGAGCCGACCCTAGGGGGGCGGTGTGGGGGACCGGCGCCGGTCCTAGCCGGCCCCCATACCCTTCAGTCTAAGGGAATCGTGAATGGTTTCTGAAATAATTTATTGAGGAGCTTGCAATGGTAAGCATGCTTCGTGCTATATGGCGGGAAGTTCTATCGTGGCTTAAACTTCCACTCTCCTTTGCGGATCAATCTTTTCAAGATGTGTTCAGATTAACTTCCAACATGGAAGGCTCCAAGGTTTGGAAAAGTGTGGTGGAGGCTATTATTCTTACAACTGTATGGGAAATCTGGAAAGCCAGGAACGACAAGGAATATAATAACAATTACATCTCCTCCTCGCGTACGGTGGATATTATTAAGGAAAATTCGTTTTTGTGGATCAGTTGTCGATCAAAATACGGGTCGTTGAATTGGGATAGATGGAGGGATTTCAATATCCGCGATGTAATAATGTAATTTGTTTTGTTGTACCCGGGTTTTTCAGCGTCTAGCTGGCCCGTCTCTATATTTTTATATAGAAGTTTGTCGTTCCAAAAAAAAAAAAATGCTAAATTAGCAATAATTGTGCATTTTGTTGTTGTAGATTCTTGAGCACTTCAAAAAAATATATGACCCGTGATTTTTATTCTGGTTTTGAGTGCAATTTCACACTATTGCTATAATTATGTGAGCTACCATTAAAGTAACCTTTTGTCCTTACCTTCTTTACTCAAAAACACACCTGCCAAATATAATAAAATATATTTTTTATTGAAAAATAAACTTTATTAAAATATACCTCCGATCCAAACGTGCAAAAGTCCAAACACACAACAGCACCCCCAACCTAAACGGGAAAATGACAATATACAATGGGTATTTACACCAATCCATCCATAAGATATAATTACAAGATCTATTTTTAACCCAAACAAAACCTCTCGACACAATACATATATTTTTAACTTCAAACTAAATTACTCTTAAATACTTTTAATATGTATATAGGAACTAGTAAAAATACTTTTAATATTTTTTAACTTCAACCACAATAAATTTACTCTTAAATACATTAAAGTAACCTTTTGTCCTTACCTTCTTTACTCAAAAACACACCTGTCAAATATAATAAAACATGTTTTTTTATTGAAAAATAAACTTTATTAAAACACATCTTCGATCCAAATGGGCAAAAGGCCAAACACATAACAGCACCCCCGACCCAAACGAGCAAAGGACCATAAAATTACAACATATGCAATGAGTATTTACACCAATCCGTCCATAAGATATAATTACAAAAAGGTCTATTTTTAACCCAAGCAAAACCTCTCGACATGATACATATATTTTTAACTTCAAACTAAATTACTCTTAAATACCTTTAATATCTACATAGGAACTAGTAAAAATACTTTTAATATTTTTTAACTTCAACCACAATAAATTTATATCGACGGTATCGTTGTAGCACGTTAATCTACAGGAAATATTAACGTCCAAGACAATCCTAAAAAGTGTAACTCAAGCATCATCTTCGACGGTATCGTTGTAGCACGTTAATCTGCAGGAAATATTAACGTCCAAGACAATCCTAAAAAGTGTAACTCAAGCATCATCTATTTGGAGTTATTTAAAATATATTAATATTATAAAATTAAATGTTGTAAACAAAAACAAATTTGTTGAAAACTAGAAAGGGATGAATAGGTTTTTTTAAAAATTATTTTGTTAAACACTTGTTGTCAACAAGTTGACTTATACTTGTAAACAATAAACAATAATATATGTAAGTATTTATAAAAGTTAAGGAAGGAATGACAAAACCGATTTATAGAGGTTCGAGAGATATTAACTAATCTATCTACGTTCTCTCCTCAATCCTCCGATCGATCGAGAGTTTCTTTACTACTCGTCTCCAGAAATCCAGTAGCAACTATTCTTTTGGACTAAAATTTCATTTCATTTAGTTTCTTTTATTTTTATAATGTTAATAGATAATGTTAATAGTGACTAAAATTATATCGCCATAAACAAACAACATGAATATATTTTCTTTTTGTGTGGTTTTATTATTATTTTTTTATTTATTTATTTTTGTTTTTTGTGTAAATGGCTATAATTTAGAAACATATAACAAACAAAAAGGGCACACTTACAAGCTTATGGTTCATTCTCAAATGATATCATTTGACTTTTTGAAAGTCAAAATCTTTGCTCTTCTTCGTATGAAATCTACAAACAGATATATCGAATTACATTTGTGGAGTAAAGTGTAAACCATGTATATTTATTTAACAAATAGCATAGTTTATTATCTTTTTATAAACCATGTATATTTATCTAACGAATAGCATAGTTTATTATCTTTTTAATTTAAGGATTTTTTTTATATGTATCTTTTAACCTAAGGACGTGTATAATACGAGATTTTAACCTAGTTATATATATAAATGGGGTACCATTGTATCTATATTTTTATAATGGAAATGCTCGATTTATATCAATTATGTTGTTGATTTTTTTGTATATAGATAGGTCGACATTCTCTTATTTTTGGTTGAATTGTAGGATTGAATTGAGCCCAAAACAAATTCACCATAAAGAAAATATATTTTTAATTATTTGTAGTTCAATAATTTAATGTTGAAAATTAGAATTTATACGAATTTTCAAGATTTATATCCAGCATCTATTTATAAAGGAAATATAAATATGCTCTATTTTATTATTAATTGGAATTAAATCACAGACGGATAACCAGGGAAAAGCCATCGATAATATCTCAAACATTTTCATCAATAACTCATCGATATTAGTATATGCATCCTAAGAGAAGACTTTCTAACCATCAGATAAGACTTGTCAGCCACCAAAGAAGACCGGTCGGTAATCCCTTGCTAAGTGGTTGTCGACAATCCCTCAGGAATCCGTCAGAAACCAAATTACTCATGTCCATATTATCGATGGGCTTTCACGGATGGATTGTCGCTAATCAGGGGCGGATCTAGGCCACTTTTGTGGGTTCCCAAGAACCCATTCGGTTTAGAAAAAACGGGAAAAATTAGTGAGAACCTCGTATGATTTGGAAAAAAATAGTGAGAATTTACCAAAAGAAACCCAGTGAAACAAGTTCTTGGATCCGCCACTGTCGCTAATGACCATTGTCGCCAAGTGAATTGTTCGCGGTGAAACTCATTTGTTTAGTGATCCCACAACTCCCCCCCCCCCCCCCCCCCCCGGTACGTCAACGCCTCCTTATATTTTTTTTTCCATCCCTCCCCTCCCTAATCCATGGTATGTAGTATCTTATTCATCCCTAAACGTTTTTAACACAATTGGTTCAAATAAATAAATTAATAAAACAATATACAAAATTATAAATTAATTGCATGTTTCTTTTAACATAAAAGAATCATGGTTGTTTCACCCATCTCATCCTGTTGTGTTTTACAGCACTTTCTTTCAACAAAATCTATCTCAACAAGAAAATACCATGAGTCCATGATTTCTTCATCTTTGTAATAAACTAAGAATTCTTCGTATTTGGGTCAATAATTTGGATTTGTAGTCCATCATAAATCCACCTTGAAACACCCCTCACATTGTGAAGATGAATTTGTTAATGAAAAACTACATGTGCTAAATAAAAAAATATGTAGTATAAATCATTCTCCACATTCAACTTACAATGAAACCAAACCAATAATAGTGTTTCAACCTATCCAAATCACTCCTTTTTCAACAACTTGAAAAAAGAAAAGAAAAAAAAATAAAAAATAAAAAATAAAAAGAAAAGAAAACCATCCCAAATATATCTGAAAAAAAGTAACACAATGTACCTAAACATAGACATTGCAATGGCAAAGTAGAAGATTGATTATTTATCCTTCCTTTTGGTACAACTTACAATCCAAAGGAAAATGAAGCATCAGTGACACAATCAATAATAATCTTTAACTTTATCTTTTTCAGTAAAAATTCCACCTTTTCAGTATAAAATCATCAATCCCTCAAACCAAACAACAAAAGCTTCAAATCCCATTTCTGTCCCCTAAACTTTATGCAGAAATTCCAATGTACAACTCTTAATGCACAATGTACAACTTATTCCTAAGGGCATTGCTATGCCAAAAGCATGATGAACAGAACACTCATGTCTGCAGAAGCAATGAGAAACTTTGATCATAAAAGTGAATCCACTAGTCATCAAGAAAGAAACATGTTTAACAGAATAAATCATTGATATAAGTTTTTACCTGATCAGTGAACACCAAACACTTTTTTCATCATGACACACGAGTTCCGTTGGATCAAGAAATGAAATGTTTTGATCATTAGATCTAGCAAAAGGTCAACCTTCTTGAACAACTTGATCCTTGAAACATTCTTTAGCCAGAATCTTCAAAAGTGAAAAACAGATGGTAAGAACGTAAAGCGGAATTTCTGACACAGCACGAATCTAACACGGTAATAAGTACATAAAGCGGAATTTCTGACATCACATAAATCTAACATTGTAGGTTTGATTTTAGACTAAATGGAACCCGTTTAGATAAACGGGTCATGTTCGAGTTGGATCATAGGTTGACCCAATTAACCCGTTTAATTTTTATATTTATTTTTAAAATTAGTTTTATGTTATAATATATTCAGATTGGGTATTTTACTATTTTATGCCCAAAATGTAAAGTACAAAAGAGAAAGGAGTCTTATAGTTTTAAACATAATCATTTAATGTACATTAGTAAGCCCCGCTTGCGGTCTGCTCATATAATGTAATATATGTGTGGGCGCTCGGGGGGGGCAAAAGCAAAAGTGCACTAATTTTTAACGTTATTTTACTAATTTCGTGAAAATAACGTTAAAAAGAGGGGATCGTTAATCAGGCATCATGTGGTGGCGTTGATAGCCGAAAGACAAGGGGGTACATGCACCAATTGGCGTTTGTCTCAATTGCTGAGTGTTATGTGCCTTATGTCCAAGGCTTGATGCAAAACCACAATCGAGCCGGGGGTCTCATTGGAAGCAGCCTCTCTATTCCTACGGGGTAGAGGTAAGGCTGTCTACATCCCACCCTCCTCAGACCCTACCTTAGCTTTGCTATAGGTGGGATATACTGAGTACGATGATGATGATGATGATTTAATGTACATTAGTATTTTCTTGTTGTGTGTGTGTAATTTTAGAGCAATGATAATTTGAGATACAAAAAAGATAACATAAAAGAAAATAATATTTCGGGTTAAACGGGCCGTGTTCGTGGAATCCCGCGAAAACTAGTGCCGTTTCGGGCTCAAGTCTCGTAGGGATGACCTCGGCACCGATACTGAATATCGCTAAATATGGGTACCGGTACCGAAAATGTTCGGTACAGTACGGCACCAGTATTTGTATGTAAAATTCTGAAAAAATACCAGTATCCAACCGAAAATATTGGTACCGAAAAAATTCAGTACGGGAAATTCGGTACTGGTACGGTACCAAGTACCAAATGTTCATCCCTAATATCGTGTTCAGGTCCAACCTGCCAACCCGTTTAACAACCCGTGCATCTTAAAAAAGGGATTGTGGGGGGGGGGGGGGATCTGAGCAATTGAGCATACCCTGGTTCAAAATCCTGGATCTTGTAATCCAAAGTTACAGAACTTGAAACATTCCAATTTGTTCAACAAATCCAAAATGCTAGATTTCCTGAAGAGAACATGAAGAATCTTGAAAAACAATTCAGGATGAAGTTATGATCTTTATAACAAAAAGCAAGAGTAAAGATCTTACAATGCTAAGTAAGTCCTTAATACAAGTTAACATCACCGTATCTTCTTGAATACGGTAGTAGTTCTTCAACCTCGATTCGTGAAGAACCGCTTGTAGTTTTCTTGATTCTGCTACGGTTAATCGATTCAACTTCGGCTATAAATATGCTGTAAACGGGCCTATGATCCGAAAATCTTGATTCCCCGCGAACATATGACATTTGATGGAGTCCTCTACCGTACCACAATATTCGATCACACCTTCACACGAGAAATCAGTTAACGTTTAGTTGTTAATGAAGATCACAAACGGGGTCTCTTCTTTGTCCAAGTTTTTATTATTTTAAAGATTTACCATGCGGGAGTTCTTCGTTTTTCTTTCGGGTGCATATCATCACCCGCGTATCTATCCGAATTATTTGAATATTTGTAAGTCGGAGGGAAATATATCTTCCCTTCGCTCCATCCTTTAAACGCGCGTCCCCTTCGTTGTTCTATCCGAAGCTGATCTTTTTCCAATAAAGCCCTCCAATTTCGCATCTCGACAAGTGCTTTCGCAGCTCGATACGAGAGTGCGATCCGGTAATTCAAATCACCAAGCCATATGATTCGACTACGCGCACAAAAATACAAGAATCGGTTAACAATCATTAAGCGATACAAAAAACTAGAGTGTTTAACAATCTTGTGAACATTGACATACTCATGCTCGAGGATCGTTTGAGGAGAATTCTCGTCTCCCGTTCTTTGAACGCGTGGAAACCGAGTTTTTCTAAGAATTTCCATAACGTCAGAGTTTCGCCTCAACTCATCGCCTTCCTTTTGACCCGAAGTCAAGTGACTACATATGAAGCAAAAGCTCGTTTGATGCAACGACATGCTAATTGAGATCGAACCCTACAACCGTTTAACATAAAGATCAGCGTAAATCGCTTTAGGATTGTGTAATCGTGTTTGAGTACTAAAGTTGATTTTATATTAGCTATCTATATATTTTTTGAACTTTGAAATTATTTATGATGTCATCCGGTTTTTGGAACATGTCTGACCGGTCGCAGTATGGAATGATCGGATAAAGTGTTTACCTTGTTTCCGAGATACCCCATCAATCCTCTACCAACACAGGATACTTTCATGTTACGAACATCGTCTCTAAGATCACTTTTGACCCATATCGTAAGATAAATCCCGACCATTTGCTTACTCGCAACCAAACAATACATCGAGTTCCCAACTGGTTTATCTCTTTCCTCCATCGAAAACAATCCACTAAACGGAGCCTGCGAGTAATTACTATAACAAGGCGAATCATCCGGCCCGTTATCTTCATCCGAAGATCCACCACCCCACCGCGAACACGGATCGTAATCACTCGGCCTGTTTCCGAACATTGCTCGATCACAAACACTGTATCTGCGTTCGAACTGGGGCTGCGAAACCTGCAACCCGTACTCCGTCATCCTCATGCTCCGGCTCAACGATTGGAAAGACCGACGTTGGAAAAACGACGAAGATCGTGGTCGTGTTGATCCTTCGAAATCGGAGTCTAGTTCGACTACTGGATCGGGAACCGGCGATGGGGTCTGGCATCCACCAGTCGTTCCCGGAAGACTGTTGAGCGTCTTTCGAATCAGCGCTAGCCATTTTTTCGCCGGAATGTTGTCTTCGGTGCCCAAAACGTTGCCGGCATTCAGCGGAACGATTTCTTGGAACCTGATTCAATATCAGCACACTTTATGTTATCCGGATTACTATACTTTACATGTTAAAAAGAATATAAACAAAAAAGTTTATGCAGGCACCCTCCCCAGACCCTACCAGTAGCTTAACTGCTACGAGTGGAATTATACTGGGTACGTTTATTTTGTTTGTTCATCGCGGAAATAAATACTAACCCGAGAACATAAATGTCGGCCGGCGGTGAAGTGTGTAACCAATCTTCAAGATTCAAACTACTCGTAGGCGATTTTCCGGCCACATTCCAGGTGGCTGCAAAGATTCTATTACAAGATATTTAAACAAATTAGAAACATGTAAAACATTAACAACATATCAAATAGATGATTTGAATCAACAAACCTGTAATGATTGACATCTGTTACTTGACCAGCATCAAGATCGATTCTATTCCGGTTTCGGCTATTCACATTCTTTTTACTTGATCTTTCTGTGATAAAGTTTTGATTTTTAGCATTTTTTTCATATTGGTTTAACTTATAGTTATGCAAATTGAATTGGGTATTGTTAAATATATGAAAATATGAAATTAAACCTGTTCTTTTGTTTTTATTGATGTTACAAGCTTCTCTTTCATTAATATTGTTGACCCATTCTTCATCTCCATCTGCAAAATTAACAGAATATATAGATGTTTATAAAATGTGTTTTAAATCCTAAGTTAAAGAATTATTACATAAAAATGTAAAAATCATAAATTTTACACATTTGTTAATTTATGATAAAATCTTAATTAATTTTTTTTAGAACAGAATAAAATCTAACATCAAATTATATAAAAAGAGAGTGAACAACAACTACTGAAGACCAAAAAAGGAAGAAGAAAACAAAGAACAGATCTTGAACTGCATTTAGAAAAAAGTGGATAAAAGCCATTAAGATTCCAAATAAAATATGAACTGAAATATTCAGTCATTGATTACAGAAATAAAGCAAAAACTGCAAGTCAATTAGTGTTGTTCCCTATACATAAACACAAAAATAAATAAAAAAATAAAAACAAAAATTTAACTGATGAACAAAATCACAAATTACCTCTAGAACTAAAATCATCAGCATGAAAATCTTCAGCTTTGCTCTTAACACTAAACCATCTCTTGAGTGTTTTAGGCCAAGAAACCTTCAATAATCCAACATTATTAAATTAAAGTCAATAATATCTCAATACATTTAAACAAATAATAATCAAATGTCAAAAAAAAAAAAACAAAAAAAAAAACAAACAAACTTACAAACCTTGTTTTTCTTGCATTCATCTCTCATTGTTTCAAAACCACATAAAGATTACTACCCAGTAACTAATTTACAAAAACTAACTTCAGATGATAAAAAAGATTGAATTTTTATGGATACCCAGAAGAGTGATGGATCTCAAGATATAAAGAGGAGAAGAAAGTGGCAGTTTCTTGGCATTTTGGTTTCAAAAATTGCAAACAAAGAGTCAAATCAAAGAGAAACCAAACCCCAGTTGGGTGTTGTTGTTTCTGCAGGAGTCTATTCTTACTTCTTACACCTATTTGTTGTGTACGCAAGAAACAGAAAGAAATAAAGAAAGAAAACAAAGTTACAATTTTTCAAGAAATGTGAAAGAAAAAGATGGGTATTGGGGAAATGGGAAGAGGGTTTTCTTCTCTGCAAAAAACCTCGTTCTGGGTACATCAAAGTATGGAAGTTAAAAGAGAATAAAGAGAAGGGGGGGGGGGGGGGGGGGGGGGGGGTTTAAGGGTTGGGTGGGGTGGGGTGGGGTGGGGGGTGGACCTCTCTCTCCTATTTCTTCAACAATCGAGGCTTTGAGTCTTTTCCTCAAATTCTAGGACTAAGTTTTTAATGAGAAAGAATATTAATGTGAGGGATTATGGCAATATTATGGTGTAATTAGTTGGTTACAAATTGTGTAGTTACTAATTATGGATTGCTTGCATAGGTGTATTTTGTTACTTTTTTGTTTATGATTCTCTAAATGATGATGTATTTATAGTGCGGTTTTAATTTGGTTGTTTGGTTTTTAAAAGTCATTACTGAAACTATTGTGCTCGTGAAAACTGGTTACAATAAGTTGTTTCGACCGAACATGTAACATGTTGATGAAATAGTGTGGTGTTATGGTTTTATATGTGTTTTCAAAAGCGGAATGATTTTAGTAATAATTTGGAGATTTTGGGTTGCGGCGTAACTTGTTGCCTGTTTACCTGTCATTCTTATGTAATTTTCTTTACGTTGTATATCTTTCAAATCTGTAGGGAATTAATATGAATTTGAAGATCTAATAACCATATGGTATATTTTACATTTAATTATGCTAAAAGGTGCGGGGGGTATGGGTTGGGTCATCAATCGCTACGTAGGACCATTAATGGATTGCTACACCACCCCTTGTCTTGTCCACCATAGTTGGCATGAATTAAACCATGAGAACCATGAGCCTCCTTTCCTTTTTTAATATTTACTTTTCCTTTTCACAAAAATAAATTAAATAAGAGAATAGTGGTTTGAATCATGACCACACCCTTGGGTTAGTGGTTTTGGATGATGAATTAGAAGTGGGTGATATGACGCTGATGTAAAGGGTCATGGTGACCATGAGGGTTATGACCACACCTAATAGCCTTATAGTGTGATGAGTGGTTTTTCAATGTTTGATCAACTTGGTCAAACTTTTGATGAATCTTGGGTTTTACATTGCATAATTAAAAGTGTGTTAATGGTTTTTCAATTTTTATAAAACTTGGTCAAACTTTAGATGAATCTTGGTTTTTACATTGCATATCAAGATTTGTCTTTTGTTTTGGTGGGTGTGTTTACACTTCGCATAGAATATGAATCTAAGGAATATTTAATAAGAGGGATTATGGCAAATATTTTGGTATAATTAGTTGGTTACAAATTGTGTAGTTACTAATTATGGATTACTTGCATAGTTGCATATTTGTTTCTTTTGTTCTATTTCTATAAATGATGATGTATTTATACTACATTTTTAATTTGGTTGTTCGGTTTTTAAAATCATTACTCAAACTAGTGTGCTTGCGAAAACTGATTATAACAAGTTGTTTTGACCGAACCTATAACATGTTGATAGAATAGTGTGGTACTATGGTTTTATATGTATATTCAAAGGCGGAATGATTTTAGTAATAATTCAAAGATCTAAGAACCATGTTATAAGTTTAGTGAAAGTGTGATGAGTGGTTTTTTCCCAACTTTGGTCAAACTTTAGATGAATCTTGGGTTTTACATTGCATAATTAAAAGTGTGTTAATGTTTTTTCAATTTTTTAAAAACTTGGTCAAACATAAGATGAATCTTGGCTTTTACATTGCATTTCAAGATTTGTCTTTTGTTATGGTGGGTGTGTTTACACTTTGCATAGAATATGAATCAAAGGAATATTTGAGCACAACTAAAGATGGGTCAAGTAGATTTTCATTGGGGTTCGAGCAATACATACCTTTATAGGGTTCAATCTGCATGAAAATAACTATAGTGTTCTTGTTTTGGGGTTTTGGGAGATTTTGTGGAGTGTTTTTAGGATGTTAGCTTTTGTAGGTTAGGATAGTTGTTTACAATCTCCTTAAAGTCTTCCTTTTGTTTGCAAGCAATCCAACAATGTGTTCTTTACCATAGATCAAGAAACTTGTCATTTTAAAACATAATCAATAAATGGTCCCAACCCCACTTCGGAATTGATTCATTTTAACCTTGAAAAAAAGTGCATCAAGATTCGTAATATTCTTATAGGCCAACACTAAACTAGTGACAACCTGTCCATTTATAATGTAATCTCATTATGAAATTAAACATTTATAGCCTTAAATAAGGGGCTATTTGGCAACTTCTGAATGATTAAGTGCTGAATTAGTAAGAGATCTGAACCATTAAGTGTTGAACCAGTAAGAGGTCTGAATCATTAAGAGTCAGTATAATGTTTAACCGTTCAGAGGCAAATGTCTGACCAATTCAGATTTGAGGTCTTAACCATTCAGACTCAGTATAATGCTTAACCATTAAGAGGCAAATATCTGAACCATTCAGACATTTGCTTGCGAAACAAACAGTCTGAACCTTTGAGTGCTGAACCAATAAGATGTCTGAACCATTAAGAGCCTTATTAAGAGATAAACAAACAACCCCTAAGACTTGCTATACGATCTATGAATCACACATTCTTTCACGATCCGAATGATACGATCAGGGAAGGTTATCGAGACACCAACTTTCTAAGTTGTAACCCATTAATATTTGTAATTGGTTATGGGTTATGACATTCACCTTCTTGCTCTTAAACCATAGTTCATGAATGAATTATGCCAACGTTTAGGATTTATTTTTTTTGAACGGCGACATTTCACAACAAACGGCAATTGCCGCATACTACCCGAAGGCAGTACCCCTTACCACTCCCTAAACCAAGACTACGTTGTCTTAACCGGGCCCGCGCTTGGTATTAGAGTAGCTAGGCGTTCCCCGAGAAAATTTCCAGCCCCCTGCCACAGACAGGAGTTGTACCCTCCGCAAGAGCAGACACTCTCCGGAGTAAATACACTGTACTAGAAAACTCGGGCACTCCTCAGGATCGAACCGGCGCCAATGGCCCCAAATTCCATCCCTCATTGTTGCTGGCCACTGGGCTGGGAGTCATTGTATGTGTAACTGGTTAAGACATTCAACTTTTTTTAACGTTAAAATAAAATCGACCCATGTGTAACTGGTTAAGACATTTAACTTCCTTTAACGTTAAACTAAAATCGACCCACAAATCAATGCAACCTCCTAGAGTTTCGCGTCGTGACCCATAATACTGTTTTTAATATTATTAAAATATTAATCATAGCTTAGCTGGGTTAAGAACAAAGTTAAATCTTGGACTAATTACACATGGTTTTGGGGAAGTTCTAATATTCTAAAATCACATGGTGCATGTGGGAGACTGTGCTTGGTCTTTAACCAAGGGACTTGAATGAAAAATATATATATATATATATATATATATATATATATATATATATATATATATATATATATATATATATATATATTACATGCAAGTGTTTTAGTTATTAATAGTATTTAAATATAAGGACTAAACTCTATTAAATTAACACTTGTAGCCCTCCAAAACTTTTATAAAAAGGTTAGGAACAAACATAGCGCATGTAGCCCACTACTACCCCTACACCATCCCTATTAAACCTTCACCCAGCAGCATAAACAAACCAGTTGGTCTCTGTTAAGGTTGTCTAAGACATGTCCCAAATTTAAAAAAAAAAAAAGTAATACATCTTCATAATAAAATATTATTTACTTTATCTTGTTGGATATATAGAGAGAGAAAGTGTAAAATACAATTGACATTAACGTACGAGCGTACGTGATGAGTATTCCACATGTTATATGTTTCCGAGTTTGTTAAGCCGCACGCTATATGTGTCCGGGTTTGTGAAGTAGTGTCCGGGTTTGTAAAGTATGCATGTTATATAGTGTCCGGGGTAGTGAATTCGCATGTTATAGGCTGTCAGAGTTTGTGAAGCTGCATATTATATTTTCATAACGTACGCATCGTACGTTAAGGCCAATTGTACAATAACCGGTCTCTTTCTCTCTCTCTCTATATACATATAGGATTGAAAGGTGTGTAAATATGGTACATTTTGATTTTAAAATAAGAAGTTGTACAACTTTTTTTATATATTTTTAATGATGAGAGCCATGGAAAATGCGTTTAGTGTTTTTTTTTTTTTTTTTTTTTTTTTTGACATGTTCAAAATATTCCAATTCCTGAATGCAAATAGTGTCACCAAATATTATTTTTGTAGGAAAATGCAAGACTATCTCAATATTAATAACTTTATATTAGTTTCGTACAAGTTAATTATCTGATATTTAATTATCATTTATCATGTAATAAACGGTTAAAAATAATGTCCCAAACCTCTCTTAATGCATAGGTTAATTAAAATTATTTTCAGATCTGGAAGGGACATCCTAATTGTTAAGTGGTATGCTTCACAACCGAAACATTAGAAGTTCAAATCTTGAAGGATGCATGTATTGATGTATTTATTTAAAGAATTTTGATATTGTTGTTAGATTTTTCATAAAAAATGAATAAAGAATAGTTATAAACCAAAATCAAAATTAATGATTATTAGTGAACAAAAAATTGAAATATTACAAGATGTTTTTTGTATTACCCATGATATAAAGAAGTTTGCATTTTGGGACAAAGACTTATTATTTCTGTTAATTAGTTTGTTATAAGAAAAAAATAAAAAAATAATAATGATAGGACCTCATAAATGTTTCATTTAAGTTAAGTCACTTATGTTGCTCAAGTATTATATGGTTTGTTAAATAGGGTGATTCAAATAAAATATATAAGGCCGCCTGGTATATTCTAATACCCGTAGGTGTTAATCATAGTTGGCATTCGTTAACACTCGTCATACCGCTTCTGGAGAATGTTAAGGGGCATTAAAAGCTTCGCGTGTTAAGATGTTAACTAGGAGAGAGAGGGAGGGAATCAAGCATTGAAAAATTTGCACACACATAACATGCTATATATATGTATTTTATTTAATTTAAGGGTGTTAATGGGGGTTAAACCAATTCCTTGGTGTGAGGTGAAGTGAAAGAGGATTAAGTGGGTGATG
This sequence comes from Helianthus tuberosus, assembly GCA_030545235.1. Lineage (NCBI taxonomy): Eukaryota > Viridiplantae > Streptophyta > Magnoliopsida > Asterales > Asteraceae > Helianthus > Helianthus tuberosus. Next base: position 49,883 of record JARYGA010027049.1, read on the forward strand.
TAGCGCCTATGCGTAGTTAACGTGCGTGAAAGTATACCCCATGATCTAAGAAACTTTGCTACTATTTAATAATTATTATATATGTATTTATTTAACTTAAAAAGAAACAATAGTGAAACAATATAGAACTTTTTTTAATAACGAAAATGTATAACTGTTTCAACATAATTAGGTTAAACATCTACTAAACGTTTCATAATAATGAAACAATATAGAACTTTTAAATTGATTAGATGACATATATTACACATTAACTTATACACCATCACATTTTCCTTTGTTATTTTGATATACTTTTTTGCATTGTTTGGGTGACATGATATGACCATAACACGAAAAGTCTCACAAGCTAAAAGTTAGATTTGACAAATATAAATATAATAGTTGCATATCTGTATAAGACGATGTGTAGTGGAAGACATAAATAATGCCCTTATTCTTCGGCGTTTTGCGTCATGTGGCAGTCCAGTCAGCAATAGAGTATTATGAGGCGTTTTTCTAAAATGGGTGTAATGGGGGACGTGGGCATTGTGGGGCATTATGTTAAGAGGGGTATAAAAAAATTAATAAAGAAAAACCATCAAAAAAATGTATTGGCCAACCAAAAAGAAGAAAACTTGTGATTGGCCAAAGATCTTGAACATGGGTGTGGAAAAAATGACGCCATTTGCATTTTTTTTGGAAAAAAAAAAAAAAAAAAAACTTTTCGAGGGTGGTTGTGGGGCGTTTCTTAGGGGAAAAGAAGCCCCAAAACCCCCACTACGGGAGTTCTAAGAGTCTTATTGACTTCATGGACTACAATAATTATAGGTTCTTAGTATCAAGAATTAAAAAGTGATGCACCCAAATAAGACCTCGAAACCGAAGCTTTCAAAACTCAAAAAAAAAAAAAAAAAAAAAAAAAACCTAGTGTTGAATTAGACCATGTGTAGTGGTAACAACTTATAATGCCCCCACCATGGGGCATTATCCGACACGTGTCATCCCAGTCAGCATGGGGCATTATAGCAAAAAGTGGTGTAGTGGGGCATTATTCCAATAACGCCCATACAATCATTTGACAATTTTTTTTTTTTTTAATTTAAAACAGAATATAAAAAAATTACACTACTTAAAAATTACACTACTTCAAAAAAATTACACTAATTAAAAATTACACTACTTCAAAAAAAAAAAAAAACAGCAGCAATTTCCAACTCATAATAAAAAAACGAAAAAAAAAACAGAAAATAAAAATTAATTATTTGACCACCACCTACCTTCTTTGACCCCACTACCTCCTTCTTCTTCTTCCTTTCTTCTTCCCCACCACCACCTGCAACTTCAAATATTATACCCTAATCTTCTTCCTTTTCTTTTGTTTTTTTAAATAAAACTAAATATAAAACACACACAAATATTATACACACATGGAGACTTGTGATTGGTTGGTAAAAACAAGTGCAAGCGTTTTAATAAACACGCCGGACTCATTTTTTTTCAAAAAAAACGCCCGGAAACGCCCTATGTAGTGGGGATCTCGGCGTTATCCGGCGTTTTTTTTGAATTTTTTTTAAAAAAAACGCCCCACTACGGGGGGACTTAGTCGAGCTAGCTTTTGTATTAGGTTTACCATAAGTTTTACATCACGTTTTGATTTTGTTACATTTTGCTTTTGTGTTCATTTGTATATCATGATATTGGCACATTTATTCTTCATAGTATAAATCTAATGTACACGACATTTGGTTAAACAACAAATTGGGTGGATTTAACGATTTAGAGAACAAAATTTACGCTAGAAAAATACAAGAATGTGGGGTCAAAAAGAGATTTTCTTGAACAGTGTGAAATAAACACAGAAAAATAGGAGAGAATCTCAATTACATAGACATGAGATGCCACCAAGTCACTTTCATCTAGTGTTTGCTTAACTATTCTTTTATAACTAAAATATAAAATATGAAAGTTATAGTGTAATTTTGAAAATATATTTTAATTAGTTAATTGTATTGACTGTAAAATTATCTTTAAAAGAGTAATTTACGATTTGTTTTCATGTGGTTTGGTCCATATTGCAAAATGACACATTATCTTACAGATTTTGCCTTATAGCTCCTCGTACCTAACGTTTCATCACACTTTGCCCTCAACCATCAGTAAAACGGTTGTTTGACCGTCAAGCTGAGAGTTAAAAGACTATTCTACCCCTGTCAACTCTTTCCTCTGCAATAAACCCAAATTACAAGCCCTAAAACCCGAAACGACACATTTTAGTTCTTCCCCAATCCCCCAATCGGTCCCCTGAGCTCTTCGAAGTCACCCCTAATTGAATGATGAATGTCTTAGTACTTGTCGTCTACTACTTCGAAATGGAGCTCACGTAATGTTGATAGGTCGGAGAAGATTTGCTCAGTGTGTGGTGCAGTTACATGCTATAAAACGTCGAAGACTGACGCTAATCCTGGACGGAGATTCCTCTGTTGTGTAACTGTTGCTAATTTTGCTTGTAAATGTATTGATTTATGTTTAGTTAAACTGCAGCAATGTAAGTCGTGGATCATGTTGAACTGCATGTGGTTACTTGAATTGTAGCACTATGATCATTGTGTTAATGTGTGTGATGGGGCACTATGATCAGCGTGTGGTTTACTTGGATTCAAGCAGTGATAATGTGTGTCATTATCATGTGTTTGATCAGATTGTATGTTCAACAAAAGGGAAAATGTGGTTTCCTAAGGTCGGCTGATACTCCCATTTGTGACAAATGTGAAAGTCTAGTTCCCGCTTTATTATAGACTATCAACAAGATAGACGAAATGGTCAAAAGCAAAGCTAGGCAGGTCACAGTGTGGAAGATTGTTTTAGTGCTTAGTTGGTTGTTGTTTTTTATGTATGTTATTATCGTTTGAAACGTACTGTAACCAAAGCTATGTAAGTGACAATGTGGAGACCTAGTTTAGTAGTTAGTTTGTTGTTGTTTGTTATCATTTGAAACGTAACCAACATTGTAATGGATTTGATTTATGTTTATGTTAATAATGTTGGTTTCAATTTGTCAAATATGTTGCTTATGTTGATTAATATGTTGATCATGCTTATAGTATTGTTGTAATCATGAGGTTGAAAAACAAGTTGTAAACGTGGAAGACAAAGAAGTGGTTGAAGATAATTGTGTCTACAGTATACCCGAAGAAGAATTGCAAGCAAAATATGCAATGGATTACAAAAACTTCGTAGAAGATGTAGAAGAACAATATGAAAAAGGATCCGGAGTTGGAATATGACAGTGAGGTTTTGAAAAATGCCTGGGACTACGAAGAGAAGTAGGAGGACTGGTATCACAATTTGTACAAAGAAGAACATGAATCAGATTCTGAATGGTCAAACGATGATTGTCATTGGAAATGAATCGACTAATGTTATGTAATGGTTGTAATGATAGTGGTTGTCGTGTTATGTAATGTTTGTAATGGTCGGATTATGAACTTTCTTATTTGTAATGTTTGAAGTTAGGAATGACAAATATTGGTACCTTTGTAATTGTTGTTTCATACCATATATATGACCCATATTGCAGGTTGACTTTCTTAAGTCAACCTCCTGACTAATTTAAACAAATGAAGTCGTAGAGGTCAGTTTGACTTTATGAAGTCAAATCGTTAACCGATTGAATATGACAGTTACATTGCAGTTTGACTTTAAAAAGTCAAACGTGTCTTGAATTCAAATTTATATGACAATTTGACTCCTGTAGTCTAACTTAACTAATCCAATCAAATGGTAATATTCCAAACAAAGTCATATAACCCAATACAAATTAACAAATTCAGTCAAACATTTCCTAAAGTCATACCAACCAAACAAAACATAACATAAATTGTCATAAAAACACACCAAATAGTTTGACTTACTGAAGTCAAACATTTCCTAAAGTCATAGCAACCAAACAAAACATAACAGAAATTGTTTTAAAAACCATTACAACATTGAAACATGTCTTAAACATCATAAACATCAATCTTGAGTAAGCTGCGGTGCACCATATGTTGCATTTTAAGTAGCTTGTGTTTATGTACCTTCTGCTTGACCTTTGCACCTACTAGGTTGTGGCCTTTATTCCCACATTTGGTACATATTGTGGGCTGCTCGTTCCTTGTCATTTTTCCTCCTTTGTCAAATGTTTTTTGAACCTCATCAACACTTTGCACCAACTAGGTTGTGGCCTTTATTCCCACATTTGGTACATATTGTGGGCTGCTCGTTCCTTGTCATTTTTCCTTCTTTGTCAAATGTTTTTTGAACCTCATCCCCACCTAGAATCATATACATACACATTTCAGTTCATAAATTATGCATTCTATACAATGTAATATATCCATACATGCTTATTATGATGTTTTGGAGGAATTAGTGTTGTGGGGCACTGTGATGGAGTCCACAATTCAGGACCACAAATTGGCTTAGTGTGGTATTCGTATGCCTTTTCCATGTATCTAACCAGTAAAATTTTGACACCCAATTTTATGGTATTCCAGCCTTAATACCATTTCTGGACATGTCCCAAATTGCAGCCACGACATGTTACAGGGAATCTCAGTCAAATCCCACTTTCTACATGAACTTGTTTTAAATCCACATTCACCACACACTAAGACCTGGGCCCAGTAACCTAGTATTTTGAAGTAGTCACCATGAGAACATTCATTTGTGAGGCTTCTTCTTTAATTTCTTTGAAGATCTCTTCAGCATATTAGGTTAGTGGACCTTTTGACTTTGCTTGAAGCCTTTTGACATTAACAATCCTTTTGGTCATGTATTCCCTGCTATACTCCAAACATGTGATTATAGGCTTGTCTCTAGCTCCAATTAGTTCCTTGTTAAACACCTTACAAATATTGTTCAATAATATATCACATTGTGCCCTAGGTGTAGAGTAAACTCTTGACCAAGTTTCAGGTGGGATCCGGAGCAGCCAATGGTGTAATTTTGAGTCTGCCGCATTTATTTCTTGCATGGAAGTGTTAGAATAAGGCACACTGGTCATCAAAGTTGCTCTCCTAACATGTTCTTACACACATCTCTTTTCCATTGCTTCTTCATGTTCTCATGTATGTGTCTAAGGCAATACTTATGCTTTGCATTTGAGAAAACATTACTCATTGCTGGAATAAGACCCTACATGGGTATAGACCAAACATGTTAATTTCATTTACAAATAATTGATTCATAAGGCATGTACATGGATTAATTAATTCACAAGCTTACCTTTTAACGGTTACTGATAAATGTGAAACCATCATCCACAGTTAACTCTAGATCATGTTGGAGGTTCCTCAAGAACCATGCCCAACCTTGGTAAGTTTCAGTTTCAACAGCAGCAAAAGCTAGTGAATATATACCACCGTTACCATCAACACACACAACACACAATATCTAACATGGGTATGGTCCTTTCATAAAACAACCATCCAATGCTAGAATATCTCTCCCACAAAGCTTAAAACCCCTTTTCATGTCATCATAACATATGTGTATCCTTCTGAATTGCCTGTTCATGAGGGTTTGTTAATGGCTCCACATCTATTTTGATGGTGCTACCTGGATTGGCCTTTAACAATTCTTCATAATAACTTCTACTAAGCTAATCATGGAGGTCATCCTCTACTACGCCATGATTAACTATTGCCTTAAGGTAGCTCATGTCCACTTCAACATCCCTTCCAGGATCGTCTTCCACTACCATATAGTCAGAATCATCATCCAAATTATCCTCCACATTATCCCTTCCCGACCCATGGTTACCTTCTGAACCTAAGTCTTCTAAACCATGATCACCTTCTGATCCTTCATAACCTTCTGATCCATGATCATTATTTCCCAATTATATGCCATGACTATAAGGAACAACCTCACTAGATTCAATTACAACAGATGATATAGATGGACCAGTTGCATCATCTTGAGATGGAATGGAATTTAAATACACATGTGAGGCCCAATGCTCAACATATATTTCAATTAACTTTACTCATGCTCGTACATGATTAAAAATCTATTCAAAATCATGATCCACAGTCAAATTTCTCAGACCCTCATCCAAGCTCATATTAGGAACTGTATAATGGAAGTAAAAAACCATATCACAGTCATAACCTACATACTTAACCATTTCTTCCAACACGTCAACCCCAAAATCATCTAATTCGACACTGTCAATGAATGCAATGCTACCATGCAAATATTTCCTACTAGGATGGAATCGATTTTTTGTTTGTATAATGTACGTATGCTTAATGCTCTAAGTGTAAACGAACTGATTTAGGGAATAACATGGGGTTTCATATGTGAATCGAAGATAAGAAACGAGGTTTAGGGGGAAAGGTATGCGAATTGATGATTTTACCCCTCAGTTGGACGGTCAAACAAATATTTGACTAATGGATGTGGGCAGAATGTGATGAAACATTGGGCACAGGGAAGCCATAAGGCAAAATCTGGAAAATAGAGTGCCATTCTACAAAATATACCAAACCAAAGGGGGCAAATTGTAATATACTCTTTTTATAAAGATTTTGAGTTTATTTTATGTTTGAAGACAAATAGCATATTAATTTTATGCATCTAATTTAAAGTAAACTTCCATTCATTTCTTTATAAAAATGACATCTTGATCTTATTTGTTATTTTGAAAAGATTACAATGCAATTTGCATTCTTGTGCTTTGGAAGTTTTTGGATGCCCGAGTCCATGTTGTTTGAATTTTGCTACACATTGAGTCCTTCTCTGTCAGTTTAACCGTTTGAAATTCAGTGAAAAGACCAATTTACCCCTTATTATTATTATTATTATTTCATCTTCAAATGATTAAAATTCACTAAGATAATCAGATTCATCTCCCCAAAATTCAAAATTCACCAAGAACATTAGATTCATTCCCCTCAAATTTAAAATTCACCAAGAACATCGGATTCACCACCACATTAAAACTTTATTGGTTCTTTGTGCATGTTGTCAAATAATCACAAAACCCTAAAGTTCGTCACCTATTAACACTTCTTCTTCTTCCTAAAAAACTATATCACAACCGTCTACCATCACAAAACATAAACTTGCTTTTCTTTAACTCGCCATAACAACAAACGTAAACTTGCCTTTTCTTTTAACTCGCCATAACCGACGAGATCTACACCAACGGCGACGATGACATAATTGTTGTTGCAGCAACAACAGCAATAGTAGTTGATGTATTGAGTTTTAAGGTTTTTAGTCTTGTTGTGTTGCATAGTAGAAGACAAAAAAGAGAGTGATGCGGCTGAAAAACAAAAAAAAAAAGTAATATTAAAAGGTGTAGACCAACTAAAAGCGTACATAAAAATTAGCACGAAAACGTGTTATATTTGACCCAACTCATCTCTGGAAAAATAAAATTTACGTCAAAACGTTGATCAACCGAAAACGTACCTAATAATAAACATAAGAACATATCATATTAAATTGTAAATCAACTTGAATTTATACTCACTTGTATATAAAAATAAACACGTAAAACTCGATTATAAAGTTTATAGAAAGTTAAGAAGCGTGTAAGTGTCAATACTGAAAGTTAAGACATAAAAGTATAATATAATGTCCCCACACAAAAGCCGAAAGGTTTTGAGTTTTGAGGTACCATATAATATAATTGACAGTTATTATGGGAAGACTTGGTCAGCTACTCGTACAAGCCTTAAACACGTATTTAATACTCCCTTTATTTATGATTTTTTTAATATGTTTGGTATGTCATTTTATAAAATCAATCACTTAGACCGCCCGGTATGGGCCTCGTCTCCGTCCCGTCGCTTCCGTCCCGGGTCGTCGCACACCGGCCTCGACTGCTCCGTCGCGGCTTCTCCGTCTTCTCCAAGACGTTGGAGACGGACCAAGGTGGTAGGCCCCTCTGACTTCTCTCTCTCCACTTTTATTATATAATATATTATATTGATTTTTATTGTGGGGTTGGGTAGTCCTCCACACCCTTGGGTAGTCACCAATATGATGCTCCTCCTCCCGTGATGACGTGACGCCTACGCGGCGGGTAGTCTCCAAAGAGACTATCAACAACAACACTATGTTCTTTTAAAAAATGGGGTTACATTTATTATATCTAAAAGGCATATATACATTATTTCACCATCATATTAGCAATATCAAATAGTTGTGATTGTTCTCCACAATGCCATTTTTTCACATACAAGTATGTGTGTGTATGTATATGTATATATAAAAAGAGAAAGAGAGAGTATTATTTCACTCAACTTTCTTATTTTAGCATGTTTAGATGTAGGCTTTGTTTTTATATGTAGTCTATGTATAGCCACGACATTATTGAAAAAGTATCCTAATCAATAATTTATAACACGATGTGGACATGTATTGAAAAAGTTTCTTAAGTCTAGTTTCACAAAACAACAAAATTATTTCACAAACTATAAAATACAACTTTAAATCGAACCATTACTTATAAAATAAATCGAGATGAAATAATTCCTAATGCTTTGCAATTCTTAAGCTGTAGGGTGTGGTATAAAGCCCCTAGGGGCTTTATCACGCCACATCAACGTCACGTAGACACCACCTCATATGGAGGGCTTTAAAGCTCATTCCTTTAACATCTTTGCAATGGTTTAAAGACCCTTCAAAACAATATAAAAAAAGAAAAAGGAAATCAAAAAAGAAGGAAATGTGATTGGTGGAAAAGGAATGAGTCTCACATGCATACTTAATAGCGTGCGTTAATGTGTTGGCGGATACTCAATGGCGCCCGCTAGGCCTGTAAACGAACCGAACGAACACGAACATAGGCATGTTCGTGTTCGTTCATATAACTTTAACCGAACACGAACATCTAATCGAACACATTTTTTTGTTCGTGTTCGTTCATTAAGAAATCGGGCATGTTCGTGTTCGTTTATGTTCATTCGTTTAAAGCCTAAACGAACAGTTCACGAACATAAACGAACACAAATGAACATAAAAAATTTTTAACTGAACCTATTTGAATAAACATAAATTAACATGATTGAAGAAACAAGTCTAATATATTACATTTCATCCGAAAACACATGTAAATAACGGTTCATAGATATACTAATTAGTTATATTTATATAAGTAGTTAGAAAACCTAATATTTATACAAATATAACTATTTATGTATTTATTAACATTTAAACGAATGTAAATAAACGAACGTTCACGAACATAAATGAACGAAAATAAAAGAATGTTCACGAACATAAATGAACGAACACAAGGTGTGTTCATGTTCGTTCGTTTATTAAATAAACGAAATTCCCGCCGAACAAGCTCATGAACGTTTCATTAACGTTCGGTTCGTTTACAGGCCTAGCGCCCGCCTTTGGCGCCCAGGGGGTGGCTAAGGGGCGCTATAGGTCGCTAATTTTGATGACTTGGCTAGGGGCGGTATACCACACCCCCTGGCCTTATGATCTTATCTACATAATACGAGAAACCAAAGATCAAAACCATTCAAGAGATGTAAGAACGCTCCTCAGAAATACTAATATCACCCGGACATAAGAATAGGCCATCTTTCTCAACCAATCAAAAAATTATAATTCTTTTAATGCTTTTAACTTTATTTAATATAATATATATATATATATGTTATGTATATATATTATTTTAGTGGGTATTGGTTAGTGAAATGGCGTGAAACCATAGTAGGGGTTAGTGAAAGAAAGTGAAGGAAAGTGGAGTGATGACGTATCAGTGATGTGGAGTGAAAGGGCGTGAAACGATAGAAGATAGCCTAACAAGACAATGATATTCTTTTTTCAAATGACACATCTATAATAAGAGTCACTAATGTCAACCAACGTTTATAAACATCCCTCGACCAACTAGATTAACTCTCTAATACTTTGCAACGTGTCCACCCTAATTACAATCTACTTATTCTCACACCAGAATCGTGACTTGTTTATGCGACGATACCTAACTCCACAACTTAATATTACTATAGCATCAAGTCTCCAATACTAGAAGTATAATACCAACATACTTGTGTACAATATATTTTGGTTGATTGGTGTACACCTTTGACCATGTACAATGTTTGTACTTTGTAAATGACCCTAAAGGCTTTTCTTTCTTTTTCCTTTAGTAGAGTTGTAATGTTGTTCAAAACCCTTCCACGGGACCACAAGTAGGCCACGTCTAATAAAATACATTTATGAAAGACAAAATCATACTAGTAAAGATGGGGCCACAAAATGGTATTTTTTAAGAGTTAAATGTCATTTTAGTCCTTGTGGTTTGGTTATTTTGTCAGTTTAGTCCAAAGGCTTGAAACGTTGTCATTTTAGTTCAAATAGTTTCAAACATTGCCATTTTAGTCCATTGTATTAACTCCATCCAAATGTTTTTGTTAACTAGAAGGGCAATTCGGTCATTTTATATGGCCGAATTGACCTTCTAGAGTTCTAGTTAACCAGATTAAATATAAAATGACCAAAATGCCCTTCTAATTAACAGAAAAATGGATGCAGTTATCCCAATGTACTAAAATAGCAACGTTCGAAACTATTTGAACTAAAATGACAATGTTTCAAACTTTTGAACTAAACTGACAAAATAGCACAAAACACAAGGACTAAAATGACATTTAACTCTTTTTTTAATAAATAATAAAATGAAACCAATCTTTGCACACAAACTAATACATCTGCACAAGGTACAAAGAGTAGAGCACTGACTACTTGAAAGAAAATAGAAGTGATGAAGAAGCTTCTCTAATTAGTTGATGTGAAGGCTTTTCACCTAGGTAAAAATTGGAGTAACTTTATAAATTCAAATATTTTAACCATAACTGAAATAAATGAAAAGAAAACAAATCAATTGAGAAACTAATGACTCAAATATAATTTTCTTATTTAAAACTACTTTTAAGGTCTAGTTATGGTTATAAATTAATCGAAATAATCATAGCGAACCACCGCTAAGGTAGCCTTTATACCTTTTTATAAATAATATATTACGTAAAATAAAGGATATTGGATTTAAACAACTCAACTTTCACCAATTGACCGATAGTACTCTCAACTTTCGATTTGTACCACCACCCCAACTTTTAACATATTTTCCTCTAGCACTCTCAAACTAACTGAACCCTAACACAGTTAACTGATGTCAGATGTCACGTCACTAAGCAAGTGCCATATCAGACACCACGTTAGATGTCACGTCATATGCCACATCATTAAACAAAGTGTAATATCAGCAAAAAACTAATTGGGTTAGGATTCAGTTAGTTTGGGAGTGACAGATGAAAATAAGTTGAAAGTTGAAAGTAGTGAGGTACAAATCGAAAGTTGAGTGCTATCGGCAAATTTGTGAAAGTTAAGGTTATTTAAATCCAATATCCCTAAATAACACATTTTACGATTTTACAAATAATAATTACTTGCCCCCTCTTTAGCTTGGAAAGGCGGGTCAATCACTCTCATATATTACTTGCCCACGCCTTTCCAAGCAACCAAAATAACCGAACAATTTGAAACCAAAACTAATCAGTTATGATAACCTAAACACCAAAACAACAGTTATAGATTCGGTTTTAGCGATAACCGAACCAAAGCGGCCCATGACCACCTCTAAATGTTATTGAATCTATACAAAAGATCATGTCATTGTCTTAAACTATTTTGAGTCTTCACCTACCCAACACCAAGTACAAAAGGACACCATTTCATTTCCATAAATATCCCTAAATAACACATTTTACGATTTTACAAATAATAATTGCTCGCCCCCCTCTTCAGCTTGGAAAGGCGGGTCAATCACTCTCATATAGTACTTGCCCCCGCCTTTCCAAACAACCAAAATAACCGAACAATTTGAAACCAAAACTGATCAATTATGATAACCTAAACACCAAAACAACAGTTATAGATTCGGTTTTAGCCATAACCGAACCAAAGCGGCCAATGTTATTGAATCTATACAAAAGATCATGTCATTGTCTTAAACTCTTTTGAGTCTTGACCAACCCAACACCAAGTACAAGAGGACACCATTTCATTCCCATAAATATCCCTAAATAACACATTTTACGATTTTACAAATAATAATAATAATTACTTGCCCCCTCTTCAGCTTGGAAAGGCGGGTCAATCACTCTCATATATTACTTGCCCCCGCCTTTCCAAACAACCAAAATAACCGAACAATTTGAAACCAAAACTGATCAGTTCTGATAACCTAAACACCAAAACAACAGTTATAGATTCGGTTTTAGCCATAACCGAACCAAAGCGGCCCATGACCACCACTAAATGTTATTGAATCTATACAAAAGATCATGTCATTGTCTTAAAACTCTTTTGAGTCTTCACCTACCCAACACCAAGTACAAGAGGACACCATTTCATTCCCATAACTTGTCTGTTTTGGAGTGCTTATTTCTACAGCCATAGTATTCTTTTTTATATATACCAACTTGGCATGAGGGCAATGTGGATGTATATAATGATATCCTTTGACCCTACACAAGATAACTTATTATATTTGAAACCTTTACATACACTTTTTGTGTATGATACAAACGACTGCATAATATTGCAAAAAATCTAAACTTTGACAAACAGTAAAGAACAAATTAGGATCATATAGTGCAAGTACACATGCGATGGACCGTTAACAAAACTTAATATTATGGACTGCGGACGAAGCAAGACAACAAGTTGCATTTAATTTAAAGGTGTTCATGCAATCTTTAAACCAAGTGGGACTAAGACATGAACCAACTACAAGGTCCACTAAATGCACTACTCGTGGTATCGCTTTCGGGGTATTCCTAGATATGATTATAATAATACAAAATACATTATGTACTACGACTATTGTCTTGTATTGATGACAAGAGACGGGTTGATAAATTGCCTAGCCGACAGCAAAAAGAGTATGCCAAAAATTATCCCAATGAGATAATAATATATAAAAGTTTTTTGGCTGCAAATATAAAAGATATAGAACTACTACAACCCTTAGTTAAATGTTAGTCAAATTACTATTACCCGATATGAAATTGTTTAATAATAAGTGATTCCTCATCATCTGCAAAAACAACTGATCAACTTTGAAACATGAAGAGAAGTAATAAAAAACTCTACACTCCTGAAATTAACACCTACCTAACTCTCATGGTACTATACAATTTTCACTGAGTAAATTCTAGTTTTTACCTGTGTAAACTACAGTTGTGGATATAGTTACCTAACCCCCTCTTCACATTGATTGTCAATTAACTATTACAATTTACAGTCCTGCAGTCAGATAGTTAAGACAATAGCCTAAAGAATAGAAGATAAGGGCATTTTGTGTGCTACCTACAATTCTACATAATTTTCTTCAACTAAATATATATATGCAAGCAAATGAAGCTTCTATATGAGATGACTTGACATTACATGGAAGTTAGTAAAGACCAGAAATTAAACCAGTTGAGAAACTAATATTTCAAATATAATTTTCTTTTCCATAACTGAGGCATAATTGTCAATAGCGAACAGCGGACCATAGCGACAGACTACCTGTACGCTACTTAGTGATAGCGATGAAATAGCGGGCGCTATTTTATGTTTAGCGACACACTAGGAGAAAATTTTAGAAATATTTTATATGTATATTATATCCAAATAAGCTGTTTTATGCGCTGTTTTATATGTATGCTTAACAAATAACCTAAAATCCTGCTATTTTATACCCATAAAATCCCACTATGTATATTAAAGCAAAAAAACCTAAAATCCTGCTATTTGCCCGCTATGGAGATGCCAAAATCAAAATAGCAACACATGAGTGCTACGCTATGCTATTCGCTATAGCGCTCGCTATGAGCGTTATTAATAATTATGCGTAATAGCGACCCCAATATTTCATGTTTAGCGATAAAGGGGTAGAAAAATAAAATAAAAAATATATTTAACACACCAGCTATGTATAAAAGTGCTAAAAATATGCTATCACTAATCATCTAAATAGGGTCAAGTTATTCTACAAAGGCTTCTAATTGTAAGAAGGATTTATAGAGTGACAAGTGTCCAATAACCTAAAACTAAACCCACTACATCACCACCAAAAACCTAAACACCCACCCCCACCCCACCACCAACCAAAAACCTAAACCCCCCCCCCCCCCCCCACCCCCCAAAAACCTAAAAAAACCTAACCCCCCCCCCCCCCCCCCCCCCCCCAAAAAAAAAAAACCTAACAAAAACTAAACACCCACCCCCATCCCAACCCAAAAACCTAAACCCCCACCCCCTCGGCAAAAAAAAAAAAAAAAAAAAAAAATTTTTGGGTGGGTGATGTTGGGGGGGGGGGGGGGGGGGGGGTTTGGTGGTGGTGGATGTTTAAGGTTTTTTTTTTTTTTTAGTGGGTTTTTTTGTGTAGTGGGTTTTTTAGGTTATTGGACACTTGTCACTCTATAAATCCTTCTTACACTTCTTACAATTAGGATCCTTTGTATTTGATCCTAATCCCATCTAAATAAATAAATAAATAATCCTCTAATTATCGCTAATAGGGTCTGTAGCGACCCTTCACCTATTCGCTATAGCTGGCGCTACCAGCGCTATTGACAAATATGAACTGAGGTATATAATCACATCGGACCACCACTAAACTAGCCTTTATACTTTTTATAAATAACATATTATCTTAAGAAAAAACATATTTCACAATTTTTACGAATAATATATTACTTGCCCCCTCCTTCAGCTTTACAAATTAACAGGTTTGTTGTCTTTATATTTAAAGTAAACCCTGATTTCGAAATACGCTTATATTTGCCATGCCTGGCAGAATCATATGACCGGCCCGCTTTCCCAACAACCAAAATAACCAAACCATTTGAAGCCAAAACTGATCGGTTATGAAAATCTAAAAACCAAAACAACAGTCATAGAATCGGTTTTCGCTCCTGCAAAATTCATAAATTTCTTTTTCACCAAACAGTAATATCTTGAATGAAGGGTATGGACCTATGGTATGTTAAGGACCTCCATTTCCATGTACAATTGTACAAATTGATTGCACTGACAGCCTACACAAGCCCATAAAAATCTAGATGGGCCACAAGGCCCATAAACACAAACAATATTACCCAAACAACATTCATGTTACAATTGAAGGGAAGATATATAAGATTGAATGCAGTTAGTTTTTTTTGGCCATGCAAAAATAAAAATACTTTCATGTATTAATGTTTACTGATTAATATTTAATTAATTTAACTAAACATAGATCAATAAATATAACGACCAAAATAATAAGTATTATTTTTTTTTCTTTTATCATCGTTAACCTGTTGAATTTGAGAATAAGGAGTTAAACTGATTGATATTAGAGAAAAGTGATGTCACGACACGACCCAAAAAGTATACACCTATGATTAATATTAACACAAACTTGTAAGAGGCCAATTGCTCATCACACCACATTACTTAACATTACCTTTATTATCTAATTTTATAATTTGTTACGGTTTAGTATCTTAGTTAATAAACTGATATTATAAACACAGACTAGGATGAGATGCAAACTTCAAATCAAACAACAATCTATGGTTTTCAATGTCATCGTCTGAAAAACATTATCCAAATGTATTTATCAGCATAGATACAAACAATCTTAAGGAGTTTAGCACATACCGATGAAGGATATGGTTTTCCAACTGAGATACTTTACTCTAAAACGGGAAAGCCAGAAAGCACGTCGGCAGTGTGACTTCATCCGATCATGGTTCGTTTTCTACCTCGTAGTCTCACTGTGACAAGTTAAGAAGTAATTACACGATCATATAAACAACCACTTAATGTGTTTGATAAATATGATTTATTTAAAAGGTGGAAAAACGGGTATTAGGCATGGGTCAAAACGATTAAGACTTAGGACTGGTTGGGCCACAAAACATTGTCTTTTTTTTAAATTTAATAAACCATTGATGCGTTTAATAAATATGTTTGAACTTTTTTTAATATAATGATTAGAAGGTTGTGTGCGTTAAAAATACATTTTGGCGGCTATTGAACCATTTGACCACTTTAATCCGTTCCTTCTAGCTACATTTTTTATTTGACCCGTTTGAGATAAAAGACAACCTAAATCAAGTCGTTCATATCTAAAATATCCTTAATCAGATTACGCTGTAGAAATCAAGTATAAGGGTAAATGAAAATAATTAGACAAGAATAGACAGAATAAGATTATATTATACCTTGACCGAGTTTGTTAAATGTGGCTGACCATTGCTTTGAAGACTTCCTATATGCTGCAAGTATCTTATCCATCTGTTCAAGAATATCATATCAAAGTTACATCAAATTATGCCTATTACTGTGTCTTTGCCATAGTTGCCAATAGCAAATAGCGACAAGCTATCTATAGTCTACATAGAGATAGCGATAAAATAGCGGTCACTATTTTAGGTTTAGCGATACGTTAGAAAAAAATAGAAATATTTTATAGGTATATTTTAGCGATGAAATAGCGGTCACTATTTTAGGTTTAGCGATTAGTTAGAAAAAAATAGAAATATTTTATAGGTATATTTTATCAGAATACGCCTGTATATGTCATCTAAATAGGCTATTTATATTAAATATTAAAGAGTTATATTATAAGTTTATAACAGAAAAAAAAAAACCTAATGGGCATCGCCATTTATATTAAAGCAAAAAAGAAAGTAAATAAAAACCTAAAATCCAGCTATATTTAGCCTATGGAGTCACTAATTATCAGGTTGCGAACTTGCGATATATGGTCGCTCCGCTATGAAGCGCGCGATAGCGAACGTTATCTTCACTATTGACAACAGGGGTCTTTGCACATTAAAGTTTGTTTTTAGTGAATATAGGGTGTGCATTTTAAAAGTGAATATTGCAACTTGCAACATTAGTTTATCAAATTATTAGAGCAAGATATAGGATCGTAATTATACATTTATCTCAGTAATTAGCATTAGCTTCCTTAAAAACCTCTTACATGTTTCTTCAAATCTAATTCGTATAACCCTAAAGAATCAGCAAATCATAATCATGCAACAAAATTTTCATTTGGATTACCACATTCCCACAAGAAGAATGCATCGACAGCAAGGCTCGTTCAAGCACATATAAATCAACAGCTTTATCTTCTGGAAGAGTTGACACAAAGCTCAAACCGAAATCAATCAATACCTAAAAATATAAAGCAAAATACACATACAATAAGATCAGAGTCCTCTACATATTACATTGTCCATACATGTAATATTCCTATTAGATAAAACTT
Source organism: Helianthus tuberosus (assembly GCA_030545235.1). NCBI lineage: Eukaryota > Viridiplantae > Streptophyta > Magnoliopsida > Asterales > Asteraceae > Helianthus > Helianthus tuberosus. Next base: position 67,200 of record JARYGA010027049.1, read on the forward strand.
CATAAAACGTAAAAGTAGATTGAATAAAGATTGAAGTACCAGCTGGTTGCTGCCACTACGCCATAACATATTGGATGTGGTCAAATCCCCATGAATGACCCCACCATCATGTAACTTTCCAATTGTATCCCCGATTTGCAACGCGATATCATCCATCTTTTCGTCAACAACTCCTTTGGATCCAAATTCAAGAAATATATCTTTGATAGCGGGACCTTCGATATACTCAAAAGTGAGTGTATGCGTTACAGGGTCTACCGCATAAAGCACGGGAGTAGAAACTCCGAGCCGTCTAGCCTTTGTCATGCACCTAGCCTCCTAGCGATAACAAAAAAAAACACAACTAAACAATGATGTTTTTAACATTAAAATCAAAAGGATTGATACTAGTTGTCAATCTGAGCAACAAACCGCATTTAACCGCTTGAGTGTGAGCTTTGAATCTAAAGTCGGATGCCTATACTTCTTTGAGAACCGTTCCTTAACGATGGACTTCCTTCCAGCAAATGTTGACTCAAAAACTCTCTGAGAAACATCAACTGAATATCAGCACATAACATACAAGTCTCTCAAGTTTAATTACATATCTTGAAATAAGAATTTCCAAATGACAAAATTTCAGCTTCAAATTTCAATCTCAGCCCTTGAATTCCATACTCCCAACCACAATAAAGCATAAAGTACAAAAGCAAATTAACTCACAGCTTCAGCCCCTTGCTTTATCAGAACCAAAGAGCCATTTTCTCCACTTGCTTCAGTATCCATATGTGTTTTCTTTGGGGATTATGCCGTCCTACATTCAATAACATACACATACACATAAACTTGAGCTTCAAATTTCATCAAAATTCTAACTTCACAAGCTCTTTCTACATGTGGAAACTGTGTTGAAATTAGTCACAACTTGATTTAGCTACAATTTTCTCATGGGAATTTCATCGAACACATGGTATGCATTACAATTTACAAACTATAATCAACACAAATACATAAACCCACATCTATAATCACATGAATACTCTATCTAACTAGTTCTTAAAATCCAGAATTTAAAAAAAATTGTTTGAGTTAGCTAGAGTTGTCTCATGGGAATTTCATCAAACACATGGTATACAACTATGCATTACAGTCTTGAAACACTATAATCGACACGAATACGAAAACCCATATCTATAATCTCATGAATACTGTATCTAACTTGTTCTAAAGATTCATAAATTAAAAAAGTTGGAGTAATTGAAACCCTAGAATAGCAGTTGATGGAGAAAAATGAGGTTACCTTGTGACGGCGTCAACAGAAACGAGCAGGACAACTGAGGGTTTCATAGTTTGGGGTTTATTGTTTTTCTTATCGGATTGTTGGTGGTAATTTGGTAAATTCACGTTGGTGTGTACGGAAGCAACCCTATTGGTTGTTTCAGGCGCCAATTGTTAGTAACTAGTTTTTGCCCCGCCCGCGTTGCGGGGCAATAAGCCGAATATTTCTCTCTCATAACATTTATGTTTGTACAGAGGGCAAAATCATAATTATATTTTGAACTGGAGGCGAAATTATAATTTTAAACTAAGAGCAAAATCATAATTTTGAGCTAGGGGGAAAAACATAATTTCATTTTGAACTATGGGCAAAAGCGTAATTTTGAGCTTAGGGCAGAATCGTAATTTTTAGCTAGAGGAAAAAACAACATTTTTTTTTAGCTAGGGGCAAAAACGTAATTTTAAACGGAGGGCGAAACCGTAATTTTAAACTGGGAACAAAATTAAAAGTGAGTTTTTGAACCAAGGGCAAAAGCGTAATTTTAAGCTAGGGGCAAAAGTATAATTTTATTTTGAGCTGGGGGCAAAAACGTAATTTTAAACAAAGGACGAAAGCGTAATTTTAAACTGGGAATAAAATTAAATTAAAAATGGGCTGGTCCAATAGGGAAGTGCCATGCAAATTTTGAATTGTGGGCAAAAACGCAATTTTAAACGGAGGGCGAAACTGTAATTTTAAACTGAGAACAAAATTAAAAGTGAGTTTTTGAACCAAGGGCAAAAGCGTAATTTTAAGCTAGGGGCAAAATTATAATTTTATTTTGAGCTGTGGGCAAAAACGTAATTTTAAACAAATGACGAAAGCGTAATTTTAAACTGGGAATTAAATTAAATTAAAAATGGGCTGGTCTAATAGGGAAGTGCCAGGCAAGCTGTAACACCCCGTGTTTTCAAGAAGTCAAGGTCAAAGTCAACGACCGATTTCGCGCAACAGACTAATTATAGATTTCTTTTATTTTAGCTATTATGTGGAGTAAGTGTCTATAATTACAATAAATCGACATATGTTAATCGCTATTCAATCGACCCACGACTGTGAATTATAGGAAGTAACAATGCGATAAAGCTAACTAATCCAATCGACATCGAATCAAATCTCAACTCGATATACGCATTTGGAATATTGTTATACGTGTGTGTGTGCCTGACGTGTTACCTGCGCATGTTTAATTTTGTATGTTGTGGAAATCAATCGAAACTTGAAATGCAATCGAACTCGAATCACAATCGAACCATGATAATTAGTGGAGAATGGATAGTGCGAGATATGAGTGGTTGGGATTAAAAGTAATTTGACTAGGAAACCCTATCCTATCGAACCGCTCGCAACCGAAATCGAAATATCAAAAATCGTCGCACCGAACACTCGAAACGTGCAGCTGATCGATCACGCAACCAGCCGATCGAACAGCCAGCCGATCGGACTGCTGTCCGATCGGACAGGCTGTCCGATCGAGTTGCCTGGCCGATCGGCCAGCACTTTCCTCATTTGGCATCCTATAAATACCCCTGTCATTGTCATCCTTTCCACTTTTGGAAACCTCTGTCCGACCAGCACGCTTAGCTCATCCTTTTCTCATATTCCTCTCGATTCCGATAAGATTTCGTCCTAAATCTTGTACTTTCTTGATCTACACGCACTCATACACCTTTCTATCTTTCAAATCTTAACTTTTAACCGTGAAACCATCAAAATTCAAGTGTTCTAGGATGATGTTATCATGGGTTCTTGGAGAACTTCATGTTTTTGCCTCAATCCACCAAGAATAACTTGGATCTAGCCGATTTCCACATAAACAAACAAAGATCTTTCATAGATCTAAACATATACACCGTGAGAAGGATTGAAAGATGGATTTTCCAACTTTCTTTCAACTCTTTTTCACTCAATGCCTTCAAACCGATAGAAACGGAGCCTGTACCGGCTTACAAATCACTCCGGTGGTTGCATGGCTCAAGATCCGGATTCTATCTACGAGGTTAACCTATTTCGGGTTAAACGTTAAACTCCGTTCTGAACAGTTTACCGGCCGGATTTGGGTGATTCTTGTCCGACCAGGGGAACTAAGTAAGGACGAGGGATCTATGGTTCGACTCGTTGTCAAAATACCTCAATAAAACGACAAGCAATCAGAACAACCAAGTGTTAGACGAATAGGCTGATCAGGTCAGGATGCTGACCGATCGGACTGTTGTCCGAACGGACAGCCAGCCGATCGGACAGGCAGCCGATCGACTGGCCAGCCGATCGGTTAACACATGGTCCCACACTTAATCAATTTATTTTGAAGACTAGTATTGAACGAACTGCCGTCCGATCGAACTACTGTCCGATCGGATTACTCTTCGGATCATGAGATACTATACTTCAACACTTAATCGATTTCTCAACATGTTCGATGCACTAGGAGTGCCACCCGATCGAACAGCCGTCCGATCAGGTAACACCCTGCTGAGAACTTGTCTTGCTAAAAAATACCTAACCGATCGGGTTGCCGGCCGATCGAACAGCCGGCCGATCGACCGACCTGAAGAGTAAAGATACTTCAATGTTTTCAAATGCTACAACGAAAACTTCAAAATTCAAACCATCATACACAAACACATTCTTCTCAAAGGAAGAAACAATCCACTCGAACAGCCATCCGATCGGCCTACCGACCGACCGGGCAGCGGTCCGAGCGGACTGTCCACCGAACGGTCAGCCGTCCGATCGAACTACCGTCCGATCGACCAGCTGTCCGACTCTCCAACACTTGTTTTCCGTTTTACGCGTCGCTTATTATTATGCTATCAAACTATTCAGGCTAACCCTACTCGCTAAGCGCTCCCTTCAATCCATCAACCGTTGTGAGTATACTCGATCCCTTTTTGTTTTATGCACTTTTGGGTGTTACATACGTTACAACTATTCAAATCACATCAAACACACTACTCAATACTATTTGAACGCTAACCGTTAATGCATGTTATACGTGGCTTATGAATGCTTGTTTATTATGTTTACACATGGAATGTTGTCTACCTGCCTTAGCAACGATAGTACTATAGTTTGGACTCAGCACCCGTTCACACGGGGGTTCTTAAGGACAATTACTTGCATGGATTACGGTGGTAATCATGTATTGCGAACTGCCTCGGGCAGTCAACCCGCAGTCATTGGTATCGATGGATCTATGTCGATAACTAACGTGCTTCATTTCTCTATGTGTACGTGCTGGTTATGCGTAAACGAATTCGAACTTTATATGCTATTATCAAACTTGTATGCTCACCTTTACATTTTATGTATTGACTTTATTTTAACGTATGTGACAGGTGCTTAGGATGCACATCTGGTAGGAAAGTGAAGCTAGAATAAAGCTTTAGAGCCCAACAAGTAGTTGTCTGTAGTAATTGAATCAAGGGTCTCTAGAAGCAGATAAACAATTGCTCTATTTAAATCTGAGTTGTCGGAACAGAATTAATTGCCCAGATTTTATCTGTAATAATTTGTTTACTGTTTGAGACATGGTATGGGACATGTTATTTAAATTGAATGGTAATGATAATTGTTATGGAAACTTCTGGACAATCTGTTTCGCTCAGTGCCATGCCCCGATGATTCCGCCATCGGTTGGGGTGTGACAGATTGGTATCAGAGCTATAACTATAGAGAATTAGGCAAGACACGACCTAGTCCGGGTCGATGTCTTAGATACCTAGACTATAGTTAGGAACCAATGGACCAACTTGAGTACATCCAGTAGGGATTATGTACGAGCTTATTTCTTGCTATTCTCGCACATGCTATACTATCACTGCACTCGGATTTTCAATTATGAATAGGTGATAAGGTCGAGATTAGGTGTGAAAACCGCAAACTCTCGACTAAAGTTGCTTAAACAACCCACATTTTATCTACAAACGAGGAGAATTATGCCAAATCAGGAGTGAAATCCGTATTTTGATGAATAATCTCCTCTATCTTATTAAAAACAGGAACGAAGTTGTTAAGCTAGGGGTGAAACCCTAACCTTGACGACTTGTTCCGCTTTTATACAAAACTCTCACCAAAGTCTCGAGGGACCCCAACGACCTGAAGTCACGATATGACTAACGGGATGCGTGCCAAATGCCCAAGAATCGAGGCAAAGGCGCTGCCCAGAAGGTCTAATGTGCACGACAAGTCTTTGTGAATAGTCGAACCACTTTGGGTAGTCGAAGTCTACTAGCCGCAGACAATCTACATCTTGAAATTTTATGTGTTCCAATTCTGAACCTGCAACTGCTAACTCTGATGATTCGTTGATTTTATGTATTTTGTGTGTTTCATGTTTATTTGTTAACGTTTTGAGATATCACTGGTTTCGATCTAACGCCTTTTTGCTTCCGCTACCCACACAACACACTACACATCGTTAACAAATCGTTGAATTATGGACGACCTTATGCTACGATATACGCTTATACTACGCTAATCGATATACTAGACGGGACCGTTATATCCGAACAAATCGCAGACTTTAAATGATAGGCTTCTGTATTCTGACCGCCTCTGTGATTACATGCGTATGTGGTTTATGTGTTTCTGTGCTCTACGTGCTTATGTATTTCTGTGATTATATGGTTCTGTGTTCTACATGGTTATGTGTCTGTGTGTTTACATGAGTATGCGTGTTCCTGAGCTTTAGTAAGTAGTAGACGTGTGAGGTAAGATTCGAATACAATGTGTTGAGTCCTGTGACGATGTCTGTTGCAGACAATGTCATCTGGATCCCGTCATCCCTTACTTTCTCATCAAGAAAAGATAGACAAACGCCTTGCTGCCATCATCGCTAAAAGTGTAGCAAAGGCTGTGAGTTATGTTTATGAGAACGCCCGCAAGTCGTCTGAGGAGTCGAGAACCGAAGCTCCTAAAGCTACCAACAAAGCCTTCAATTTCAAGCAATTCAAGTCGTGTGGGCCAAAAGAACTCACTGGCGAGGGAGGTCCTACTGCACTATTCCAATGGTTTGATTCCATTGAGGTCACTCTACGACAGAGTGGTTGCCCCGATGACCTCCGAACTCTGAATGCTACCAGCGTTTTCTAGTCCCGTGCACTAGACTGGTGGACGGCCGAGAGGAACAAGCGAGGGAACGATGCAGCCTACGGCCTGCGTGGGATGAGCTCAAGGAAGTCATGCTGGAAGAATTCTGCCCTCCTCATGAACGTCAGAAGCTAGAGGATGAATTTTGGCACATACAACAAAAGGATGGTGAAAATGTTGCGCTCACTGCTCGCTTCAAACAGCTCAGCATCATTTGTCCCGATCAGGTCAAGACTCCAGACATGGCAATCAAGAAGTATATCCGAGCACTGCCTGACTATGTTACCGATTTCGTGCAAGCGGCTAAGACTACGACGATCGAAGAGACTTACCTATTGGCCGCTGAAATCAACGACAAGCGGGTCAGGCCTGGTGTCTGGGATAAAACTTCAAAGCACCTGCATCAAGCTACCACCGCCGCACCAACTGCTGAAACCACCACCTCATCGAGCAACAAGAGGAAGAACAAGAGAAAGAACAACTCTAGCAACAAGAACTGTGCGATCACTGCTGCACCGATTCAAGCTGTACCAGCCCAACAGCGTCAAGTAGCGGCGCATGTGGCAAATGCACCGCCTGCAAAGCGCGCATACACTGGGCCACACCCGCTCTGCCCTACTTGTACCTACCACCACCCGACTGCCATTGCTTGCCGTTTTTGTGCTCATTGCAATATGTACGACCATTTCACTACCAACTGCCGTATTCGACAAGCTCCTGCTCATCAAGCTCTACTCACCGCCCCTCAGGGTCAACAAGCTCCTCCGACACCCGCGGTCAACGCCAGAGCCTGCTTCGCATGTGGCGATCCTAACCACTTCGCCAACATGTGCCCAAACAGAGTGGTAAAACAAGAGCCCCAGCAGCAGCAGCCTCAGCAACACCAGCAGCAACAGCAACAACAAGCAGCACGCGCACGAACTTTCAACATCAACGTGCGTCAAGCCCAAGCCGACAACAACGTGGTCAATGGTACGTTCCTTGTGAATGGTATTTATGTTTCGTGTTTATTTGATACTGGAGCCGATAATTGCTTTCTGTCGTTCGAATTCGAGAAACTCCTTAGTCGTAAGCGCTCCCAACTCTCCTCGACGTTCGATGTTGAAGTCGCTACCGGAAGAACTATCGTCGTTAATTCTGTTCTTCGTAATTGTACTCTTGAGCTCAACAATCACATCTTCCCAATCGACCTTATTCCGATGCAACTCGGAAGTTTTGACGTCATAGTAGGCATGGACTTTCTTCGCGAAAACCATGCTGAAGTTGTGTGCTTCGACAAGATGATCCGATTCTCGCTTGCAAATGGTGACTTATTGTGTGTTTACGGTGATACTACTTCGAAAGGTCTCAAGCTCATGTCATGTGTTCAAGCTAGCAAGTATCTCCGCAAGGAATACAGGGCTTTCTTGTCTAACATTGTAGTAGCGGAGAAGGAAAAGAAAGAGAAGAAGGAAGTGAGAGACGTTCCTGTGGTTCGAGAATTCCCTAATGTTTTTCCAAAGGATCTTCCCGGACTACCGCCAAGTCATGATATCGACTTTCGTATCAACCTCATTCCTGGAGCCAACCCTATTGCCAAAGCTCCCTACCGACTCGCGCCGTCCGAAATGCGTGAACTTTCAAACCAACTCCAGGAATTACTTGAGAAAGGCTTCATTCGCCCGAGCACCTATCCTTGGGGCGCGCCGGTCCTTTTCGGCAAAAAGAAGGATGGGTCGTTCAGGATGTGCATCGACTATCGGGAATTGAATAAGTTAACTATCAAGAACCGCTATCCTCTACCTCGCATCGATGATTTGTTTGACCAACTGCAAGGTGCTACGTGTTTCTCGAAGATCGATCTACGTTCAGGCTATCACTAGTTGCGTATTCAAGAAGAGGATATACCTAAAACCGCTTTTCGCACTCGCTACGGCCACTACGAGTTCGTTGTTATGCCCTTTGGTTTAACCAACGCACCTGCGGTTTTCATGGATCTGATGAATCGCGTGTGCAAACCATATCTCGACTGTTCCGTCATCGTGTTCATCGACGATGTCTTGATCTATTCCAAATCGAAAGCCGAACATGTGCAACATCTACGTTTGGTTCTCGAGCTACTCCAGGAGAACCAGCTCTATGCCAAGTTATCCAAGTGTGAATTCTGGTTGGAGGAAGTTCAGTTTCTGGGTCACATTGTCAATAGTCAAGGTATTCACGTCGATCCTGCGAAGATTGAAGCTGTTAAGAGTTGGATTACACCTAAGAACCCATCTGAAGTCCGTTCTTTTCTCGGACTAGCGGGCTATTATCGACGATTTATCGAGGGGTTCTCAAAGATCGTTGTGCCGCTTACCGCTCTCACGCATAAAGACAAACCTTTTGTTTGGGGAACCAAACAGGAGTCTGCGTTCCAAACCCTTAAACACATGCTTTGCAATGCTCCCGTTCTCACATTGCCCGACGGAAACAATGATTTCATTGTCTATTGTGATGCTTCCAACCTTCGTCTTGGTTGTGTCCTTATGCAGCGGGACAAGGTTATAGCTTACGCATCTCGTCAGCTCAAAATCCACAAGAAGAACTATACAACCATTGACCTCGAGCTAGGCGCAGTTGTTTTTGCGTTAAAGATTTGGCGACACTACCTGTACGGTACCAAGTGTACGATCTTCACCGATCATAGGAGCCTACAACATATCTTTAATCAGAAGGAACTTAATATGCGTCAACGCCGATGGGTAGAACTTCTCAACGATTATGACTGTGAGATTCGTTATCACCCAGGCAAAGCAAATGTTGTTGCCGACGCACTCAGCAGACGGAGCTATCTGCTTAGCACTCGTAATGTTCAAGCCCAGTACGATCTCGAAACCCTCATTCGCGAAGCTTAGCATGCATGTTTTAATGAACGCACTCTGAAGAAGGAAAGAATCTACCATGATGGAGCCCAGCTTGTGAGGAAATTGAATGGAATATTCCACTTTCTGGACCGAATTTGGATTCCCAAACGAACCAATTTGCGACAGATATTGATGGACGAAGCCCACAAATCCCGGTATTCTATTCATCCCGGTGCTGACAAAATGTACCAGGACCTTCGCTACAGGTACTGGTGGCCCGGCATGAAAAGGGATATTGCCCTCTACGTTGGGAAATGCCTGACATGCGCAAGAGTCAAGGCTGAACATCAAAGACCCTCTGGCTTGCACGAACAACCGCCGATCCCCATGTGGAAGTAGGAGAGTATAGCTATGGACTTTATAACAAAGCTACCACACACGTCATCATGTCACGACAGCATTTGGGTTGTGGTTGACCGTTTGACCAAATCAGCTCACTTTTTGCCAATACGGGAAGACTACAAGGTAGAACGATTAGCCCGAATCTACACCGACGAGATCATTTGTAATCATGGGACGCCTCGTGAAATCATCTCTGATCGTGACGCTCGGTTTACCTCGCGACTGTGGGAAACATTTCAAATGGCACTCGGTACATCGCTAAATCTAAGTACCGCTTTCCACCCTCAAACCGACGGTCAGACTGAAAGAACAATTCGTACTCTTGAAGACATGCTCCGTTCGTGTGTCATAGACTTCGGTGGTAATTGGGATAAATACCTGCCGTTAGTCGAATTCTCGTACAACAACAACAATCATTCCAGCATTCAAATGGCACCATTCGAGGCTTTATACGGAAGAAGATGTCGATCGCCTATTGTATGGCACGAGATCGGGCATTCGCAATTAACCGGTCCCGAGCTAATACAAGAAACGACAGACAAGATTTTCCAAATTCGAGACAACCTGGTAAAAGCTCGGAATCGACAGAAAAGTTATGCCGATAGACGACGCAAGCCCCTTGAATTTGACGTTGGTGACTACGTACTCCTAAAGGAATCACCTTGGAAGGGTGTGGTCCGCTTCGGCAAGAAAGGAAAGCTCGCACCTCGATATGTTGGACCTTTTACGATTCTGGAAAGGATCGGAAAAGTAGCCTACAGACTCGAACTACCGGAGGAACTTAGTAACGTCCACCCGACTTTCCACGTTTCGAACCTCCGAAAGTGTCTGGCTGAGCATGATCTAATTGTACCTCTCGATGACCTGCAACTGAACGAAACATTACACTTCGTGGAAAAGCCTATCGAAATCATGGACCGCCAAACCAAGCAACTCAGACGCTCTCGCATTCCTATTGTGAAAGTCCGATGGGAAGGCAAACGGGGCGCAGAGTTCACTTGGGAACTCGAAGGCGACATGAAGGAAAAGTACCCGCATTTATTTAAAGAGAAAGTCTAGAAAGATAAAGTTCTCCAATGTAATTCACGGTGTTGTACAACTTCCAGCCTAATTTCGGGACAGAATTCCCTAAACAAGGGGAGGCTGTAACACCCCATGTTTTCGAGAAGTCAAGGTCAAAGTCAACGACCGATTTCGCGCAACCGACTAATTATAGATTTCTTTTATTTTAGCTATTATGTGGAGTAAGTGTCTATAATTACAATAAATCGACATATGTTAATCGCTATTCAATCGACCCACGACTGTGAATTATAGGAAGTAACAATGCGATAAAGCTAACTAAGCCAATCGACATCGAATCAAATCTCAACTCGAAATACGCATTTGGAATATTGTTATACGTGTGTGTGTGCTTTACGTGTTACCTGCGCATGTTTAATTTTGTATGTTGTGGAAATCAATCGAAACTCGAAATGCAATCGAACTCGAATCACAATCGAACCATGATAATTAGTGGAGAAGGGATAGTGCGAGATATGAGTGGTTGAGATTAAAAGTAATTTGACTAGGAAACCCTATCGTATCGAACCGCTCGCAACCGAAATCGAAATATCAAAAATTGTCGCACCGAACACTCGAAACGTGCAGCTGATCGATCAGGCTACCAGCCGATCGAACAGCCAGCCGATCGGACTGCTGTCCGATCGGACAGGCTGTCCGATCGAGCTGCCTGGCCGATCGGCCAGCACTTTCCCCATTTGGCATCCTATAAATACCCCTGTCATTTTCATCCTTTCCACTTTTGGAAACCTCTGTCCGACCAGCACGCTTAGCTCATCCTTTTCTCAGATTCCTCTCGATTCCAGTAAGATTTCGTCCTAAATCTTGTACTTTCTTGATCTACACGCACACCTACACCTTTCTATCTTTCAAATCTTAACTTTTAACCATGAAACCATCAAAATTCAAGTGTTCTAGGTTGATGTCATCATGGGTTCTTGGAGAACTTCATGTTTTGGCCTCAATCCACCAAGAATAACTTGGATCTAGCCGATTACCACATAAATAAACAAAGATCTTTCATAGATCTAAACATATACACGGTGAGAAGGATTGAAAGATGGATTTTCTAACTTTCTTTCAACTCTTTTTCACTCAATGCCTTCAAACCGATAGAAACGGAGCCTGTGCCGGCTTACAAATCACTCCGGTGGTTGCATGGCTCAAGATCCGGATTCTATCTATGAGGTTAACCGATTTCGGGTTAAACGTTAAACTCCGTTCCGAACAGTTTACCGGCCGGATTTGGGTGATTCCTGTCCGACCAGGGGAACTAAGTAAGGACGAGGGATCTATGGTTCGACTCGTTGTCAAAATACCTCAATAAAATGACAAACAATCAGAACAACCAAGTGTTAGATGAATAGGCTGATCAGGTCAGGATGCTGACCGATCGGACTGCTGTCCGAACGGACAGCCAGCCGATCGGACAGTCAGCCGATCGACTGGCCAGCCGATTGGTTAACATATGGTCCCACACTTAATCAATTTATTTTGAAGACTAGTATTGAACGAACTGCCGTCCGATCGAACTACTTTCCGATCGGATTACTCTTCGGATCATGAGATACTATACTTCAACACTTAATGGATTTTTCAACATGTTCGATGCACTAGGAGTGCCACCCGATCGAACAGCCGTCCGATCAGGTGACACCCTGCTGAGAACTTGTCTTGCTAAAAAATACCTAACCGATCGGGTTGCCGGCCGATCGAACAGCCGTCCGATCGACCGACCTGAAGAGTAAAGATACTTCAATGTTTTCAAATGCTACAACGAAAACTTCAAAAGTCAAACCATCATACACAAACACATTCTTCTCAAAGGAAGAAACAATCCACTCGAACAGCCATCCGATCGGCCTACCGACCGACCGGACAGCGGTCCGAGCGGATTGTCAACCGAACGGTCAGCCGTCCGATCAAACTACCGTCCGATCGACCAGCTGTCCGACTCTCCAACACTTGTTTTCCGTTTTACGCGTCGCTTATTATTATGCTATCAAACTATTCAGGCTAACCCTACTCGCTAAGCGCTCCCTTCAATCCATCAACCGATGTGAGTATACTCGATCCCTTTTTGCTTTATGCACTTTTGGGTGTTACATGCGTTACAACTATTCAAATCACATCAAACACACTACTCAATACTATTTGAACGCTAACCGTTAATGCATGTTATACGTGGCTTATGAATGCTTGTTTGTTATGTTTACACATGGAATGCTGTCTACCTGCCTTAGCAACGATAGTACTATAGTTTGGACTCAGCACCCGTTCACACGGGGGTTGTTAAGGACAATTACTTGCATGGATTACGGTGGTAATCATGTATTGCGAACTGCCTCGGGCAGTCAACCCGCCGTCATTGGTATCGGTGGATCTATGTCGATAACTAACGTGCTTCATTTCTCTATGTGTACGTGCTGGTTATGCGTAAACGAATTCGAACTTTATATGCTATTATTAAACTTGTATGCTCACCTTTACATTTTATGTATTGACTTTATTTTAACGTATATGACAGGTGCTTAGGACGCACATCTGGTAGGAAAGTGAAGCTGTCACACCCCGATTTCCACGTGTCACCGGTGGGCCCGGTGGGGGAGTATCGTGACGTGGTTGGCAACATAATAATCAAACAACACAATTATATAAATGCACAGCGGAAGCAAATTTAAAAATATGATACAACCGAATTTAATTATTGTAATATCAAGTATCACAACGTTCGATTGTTTATCCACAGAACGGATCGAAATAAAATAGAAACAATGGTTCAACAGACTTCAGACATCTTAAGCTTGCGAGACTTCTAATGATGCTAAGGAGAAATCCCAGCCAATTTCGCATAGTACCTGCATTTAATCTTTTTGGGAAAATACGTCAGTTTACACTGGTAAATACATTCAACTGACTCATTTTGGAAAATGATTGAAAATTTGTTTGGATGCACATGGCATAAACATTTTAGTTAACTTGGGAGAATTATTTAATATTATAATCTTGTGAACGAATTACATGTTCCTTGTGCGTTCAGTAGCCCGGATCTTGTCCGGGTTAAAGATCAATGGACACACCACACTAGTGAGTTATACAATGACGGGTGTACGCCTACACCCCGTGCTCAGGTCGTGGCCATCTCGTAAGATGATGCCAAGGATATCCGGGACATGGTCATTAACCCCCCCCCCCCAAAGGCTTTAAGTAACAAGACTGTTTAAACGAGCCGATCAAATTATTCAACTACCCACTTAACGGTGGAGATTTGATGCCCGATCAATCGGTATGCTATATACCGTAACCCAAGCCCGTATAGGGAAAATAAGTTAAAAGTATTTACCTGAGCAAAGTATAATTCACAATTAGCAAAATGCACGTAGCTTTTACTGGTCCTCCTAATCTGGAACGAAGGTTTTATAATAACCTATTAGAATCCTAACGGGTCTTTAATTAAGCTTAAGCTTAGCCCGGCTAGTTTCAAAGAAGCGGTTCGTACGCACAATTAAGCGAAGACCGGATAGAATGTGATTTAGACCCGACAAGTTCAGAGACTTGTTTAATATGGGTTTATTATTCACATTCTGGATTTTGAGATATAACCGATAAGGTTTGACCCGTTTCGGCTAATTTATGTAAACTTGTTACAAAAACCGAACCGTACACGTAATAAGCGTGACGGGTAATCATGAGAGCTATATACAGGTTCCCTAAGTTAATTATGTCTCAAATATGTTGTGACATCAGTAAGGTGTCTTTCATTATGCCCGAAACGTGTTTAAACACAAACTAGGCCCCGTAGGGGTAGTTTGGTCATTTAAAAGTTTATAAAAGAGTTTAAGTAACAACCTGAGTTACAGGTCTGATGTAATCGGAAAATATACTCAATTTGCTAAGTTATGTCAGTAGGTTAAAGCATGTATGTGAAATTTATCATTTTTAACCAACTATGCCCCGTAGGGGTATTTTGGTAATTTCACATAAGCCGAAAAAGCTCAAAACTGAAGTCTGAGTTTATCAACCTTTGCTTACTGTTAAAATATTATAATTTGCCTCCTATATCAGTAGGTATCAACCCGGTTATGTTCAATATGATTTTTAATACATACTATGCGTTAAAAACGCTAAATAAGGCGATTAAAGGCCATTTCCGGGTCCGATACTTAAATCTGATATTTTTATATTTCCAGAAGGCTTAAAATAATTTATTTATCATATGTGATCAGTAGCAAAAGGTTTGGAGTCATTTAGATATGTAAAACTCATTTTATGGCCCGTAAGGGCAAAACCGACAATTACCGGATTAAGCCTACGACTACTAGTTATGCTCTGCCTAAAATTTATTAAAAATCTTTAAAAATCCCAAAATAATATATTACATCAGTGGGTAAAAGATTTGGTATCAAAAAGTAGGCTTAACTAGGCTATACGCTAATTACGCCGTTTTATTAGCATAAAGCATTAATTTTGCGATAATGAGCATAACTCTTAATCTACACGTCAAACTGATGTCAAATTTTGCATACAAGTTTATATATCAGAATATAAGGTTTCTACTCTTTTACTTTTCCAAAAATCACGTTTTAAGTTAATAAGGGCATAACGGTCAACATATGAGCAATTAACGGAAACATGCATATTAATTGGATAACTAATGAACCAAGGTGTATAATCATAGAGGGTTATTCTAACATGTAACCTAGTCCAATTAAAGCTCTGAGGCATTTCTAAAACATGCCTAAACGGGTCAGAACTGAAAGTCAAAGTGAAAGTTAAACTATGTGACTTTCGGTTCCGAACCGGGTATTTACAGGAATTTGTAGGGTTGAACATGTTTAGACATGTTCTTACACTTATTACTAAGTTATAACAATGATCAAACAGGTTGTAAATGGTCTACATTGTTAATCATGCATAAATCGCATTTTAAACTTTCTGTTGACTTTTTAAGTATAAGTTTGACCCGACTTTTGACCTGGTTAGAGTGGTAATCAGGGGGAACCCTTTTGAGGGTTTATTACCCACTTAAATACCAACTTATATCTACTTTTAATTCGAGATATGACTGAGCCATTGTTGACTAATCTCGAAGTCAAACCGTAATTACGACGGTTTGACTTTTAGCTAATTAACTAAGCTAAAAGTAATTAGAGAAGGTTAGGCAACTTACAAACGTCCTAAGCTTGATTAGGGAGCACTTGAAAGCAGGTTGGAGCTCCAGGTATGATCAGAATATTGAAGGAATTGGTGTGAAGAAAGTGTTGAATACTTGTGGCCTTTTATAGTGAATTCAATCACCACAAGGTGTTGACAACAAGGTCTAGCACACACCACAACCTTCCCACATGTGTCCTAGATACTTAGGGGGTGTTTTAGGGTCAAGGAATGTGAAAAATCGGGTAAAGATCGATCAGATTGCACTCAGCAGGCAAAACCCAAAAATTTCAGAGCTGGGCACCCCTAGCGTGACGCTAGGCCCTCCCTGATCAGCTTTTTGATTTCTTGCAATTTGATCATTGGCTCTTCAAAACTTGATTAGGCACTTGTTTTATTGCATTGTAAACCCTCAAAGTTGATCTATAAGGGCTTTAAAACATATACCCACTTTGTTAAATCCCCGGGTAACTTTATTGTTACCCGAAAAGTCCTAACTTTCAACGTTTACGCTTTAACCCTTCGCACACGAATTTGATCATAACTTTCTCATACGATAACGAAACTTTACGAAATTTAAACCGTGTATTCTAGTGAGCATAATTATCAGTTACAAAGCTTCGGGTTTGTCAAAAGGTCACTCAGAGGTATAATTTAAACATGTTGACACATTTAGTCCCTGTAGTTTGAAATCTCTCACTTTTAGCTTCGTATGATCCATGATTTATTCGTTTGAAGGTATGAGCATCATGTAGGGTTAATGTACATTATATTTATTCACAGTTGACACTTAGAATACGTATATTCACATACTTTCCATGTTTGTCAACTTTAGTCCTTCTATAATATTTCTTTCACACGTTTAAACATTTGACACGTGTCTACACATTATAGGACGTGAATTTTCGAGGTGTTACAGAAGCTAGAATAAAGCTTTAGAGCCCAACAAATAGTTGTCTGTAGTAATTGAATCAAGGGTCTCTAGAAGCAGATAAACAATTGCTCTATTTAAATATGAGTTGTCGGAACAGAATTAATTGCCTAGATTTTATCTGTAATAATTTGTTTACTGTTTGAGACATGGTATGGGACATGTTATTTAAATTGAATGGTAATGATAATTGTTATGGAAACTTCTGGACAATCTGTTTCGCTCAGTGCCATGCCCCGATGATTCCGCCATCGGTTGGGGTGTGACACAAGCTGCCTGACACTATTCCCTAAAGTAGTAAATGTATATGTAGTAAATTATTGTGTAAATTTGTAGTTTGGGGGTTTAAAGTTTGGGGTGTGATAAATATACACAAGATAAAGATTATTATACCAAATAGTCAAATTTAGTAATGATTAACTACTTTATTATATTATTTTATTATAAAGTTAAAAGTAATAATTATATTTTATTATAAAGTCAAAATTAATAATTATGTTTTTTTATCTTATTTTATTTTATAATACTTTTCTTAATTTTTTTATATTTTGTTATACTATTATTAGTATTAATATCAATATTAATAAATAAATAATCAAGACACTTTATTATAAATACGAAAGTGAAAAAGTTAATCATAAATAAATAACGAGTCTCTAATAAAACAGTAAACGTGCAAACATTAAAACAATTAATCACCTAGATCGACAAAACCACTTTCACGACGATAAAGCTGGGTATATAATTCTAGACGCCCCCTATACATGGTCTTCCATCCAGCCGCAGACATGCTAATGTTGCGAAAATTCCAATAAGGCGTGATTGTAGGCATCGGGTACCCTCCTTGTAATTCCACTTTGACAGGCGCTCTAAACAACGAGAAAAAGTAAATAGGAAGACTCTCAAGAACCGCTTTGATAAGAGAATTATCAAAGCGGAAAAATTAAATGGAAAGAATATGAAAAAACGATAAAAAAAAGGAAACAATTAAATGGAAAGAAAATGAACATGTATATAATTGAGTGGAGTCAAGCTTAATTCGAAGCATTGGGCTGGTTAATACCATTCTGGCCTCCATTAGTAATATTACAAAAAATTTAGTACAGATAACTTAAATCCAAGCTTAAAAATATCACTAAATCAAATTGAGCATGTATAATATATAAACCAGGAGATTTTCACAGATAAAATACATTAAGTAAAATAAAAAAAAATATTACTAAATCAAGTTGGCTTCACTGAGAATTGAAATAGAAGAAAATGAAAAAACGATAAAAAAAGGAAAAATTAAATGGAAAGAAAATGAAATAAAGTTGCTTTATGAAAACTTGTTCCATTAAAGTTGATTTATGGAAAAAAATTGAAAAGTTCACTAAAATGGCTTGACTTGTGGGTAAAAGTAAAAAAAGTTTGACTTTTTGGGTGTATTTAACACCACCCTAAAGTTTTGTTTAGAGTTTAAGGGGTTAAGTTGGAACTCGTGATGTCAATGTTGGAAATAGTGTGACTTACTAGTGGAACAATTTAGGGTTGTTCACGAGCCGAGGGAGAGGAAGCTCGGGATTACCTCGATTATAAACGGAGTCGGCTCGGATTTGAAACCAAGCTAAAAATCTTAGCTCGAGCTAAGCTGGGTGGCTCAGTTCGGTTTGAGTCGAATTTAAAAATAAATATTAATACATAGCTTTCAAAATTCAATAGTCAAAATCAAGTTCAATCAAATACGAATTAGGTTTCAAATCTCAATGAAATATAATATAAGTTCATTAGCATCCCCCAAATATGTTATAGATATCTAATTGCACTCCTAAATGCATGCAAATAATAATCATTTTTCTATAATATATTATATGTATATTAAAATAAAGCATTTTAAAGGTAAAATAACCAGAGCTAAGTCGATTCGAGCCGAGCTAACAAGCGAGTCAAACTGAGCCAATTTGGCTTGTTACGAGCCGAGACGAGTTAGGCTCAGTTTCTAACTAAGCCGAGTCGACTCAACTCAAATTCAAACCGAGACAATGACTAAACTCAATTTCAAACCGAGCCAATTTGGCATGTTTCGTTTTAAATTTTGCGAGTTAACATGACGTAACGTGTGTGTGGTTCAACGTTTAAAACGTTTCGTTTTACGCTTCATACTAGAATTTGCAAGTTAACACAGCTCAACGTGCGTGTGTGGTTTAACGTTTTTACGTCGTCTATTTTTTCCCGTTTGACAGGTTCGTTACAACGCGCGAGGTCTTAAATTGACTTAATTATTATTTTCTATCTATTACGTTGCAGTCTAATTTCTTCGCATTAACACACCGTAACTTCAGTATTGATTGTCGCTGGCGATGGTGTGCCATTGGTGCTATTCGGCATGGTTTTACACCCCCGCCGCATTACTGTGGGTGGTAAATCTAGTTCACGTTACAATGCAACTTAATGTAATAACTGATGACGAACCTAGTAATTTTAGGAAAATGGCTAATTTTAATTACGTAATTGTTTTCTTGTAAATAACTTTTAATATTACTTTGCTAACCATAGTGCGATTCTTTAATTTTGATCATTGACGTCAGAATAATCATTCTAAAAAGCTCGCACTCATTTAACCTATTAAAAATATATTTTAGCATAATACGAACCATATAGAACCATAACATATAAGTTTTTTTATAACCATAAGAACCCCAAAAAAAATCACCTAACCCATATCGACTAACCAATAGGATTATGTAAAACGCAGCTTGCACCGCGTAATGACGGAGTTAAAAAGTAACATATAAGTTAACACCTCAATGTTATTCAAACGTCTTTTACAATAACTTTATGAGGTTTTAATGCCAAATTGGCACATGGTAAACCTGAAAATGAAACCTCTATGCGGTTTTGATCATCACAAGTCCCGGCTCACTTTGAAGAGTTTCAACAACGGGTGTAGAAGCGGATCGGCTGGGAAGAGTCCCATGAATGGCTCTAATTGTGTCGGGTGTAGTTCTGCAGCAGCCTCCAACAAGCGATGCACCCATCTCGCACCATGTGTTCACATATGAAACAAAATCCTCTTCTCCAACTCCAGTGTTTTGCTATATAACAAATATTTATAAAAAAAAACGTTAAATTCCAGTTCATTCAAAAGAATAGCACGAGAGGTGACAATTTTGACCCGTTGTATATTTGATAACAGTCAAACATATTACTTAAAACTATATACAAAATTAATCGAGTAATATGTCATTTTCGTCTATGAGGTTTGGCCAGTTTTGCGACTTTCGTCCAAAGGTTTGTTTTTTTAGCAACTGAATCCAAAAGAATTGAAATCTTGTCATTTTTGTCCGGCTAACTAACTCCATCCATTTTCTTCATTAATTCAGGGGTATTTCCGTCTTTTGTGTTAATTTATAGGGCAATTCGATCTTTTTCACTTTTTATTCAAGCATTCAAACTAGATAAAAGTTAAGTCCCCTGACTTTAAGTTCACAAAAATACCCTTGACTTAACAGATAAAAATCGATGGAGTTAACATGTCGGATGAAAATAGCAAGATTTCAAACCTACTGGATCCAGATGCGGAAAAACAAACCTTTGGATGAAAGTCGTAAAAATGGCCAAACGTCAGGGACGAAAATGGCATTTTTACTCAAATTTATTTGACCGGATGGAAGAAGTGCTTACCACCCACTGTTTTAGTTGAGCATCATAGCTTTCACCACTGTTTGGATATATAAGAATTGGTTTATTTGTCACCTGCACAGGACAGCAAATTAAGATTACTAACATATTAGATAAGTAATTATGTATATTGTATCCTATAAAAAATGAAAAATAAAATAAAGCTAGAATTAAAAGTGATACCTTTTTTATTGTGGAAATGAGACCACCAATGAATCTAGGAGGGGTACAGTTGATTCCTACAGCAACAACTTTCTTGCTTGAATCCGCAATTGCCGCACATTCGGCTAACGAATCACCGCTCACCACATTCACACCGTCTTTGGAGTTAAATGCAAACCATGCGGGAATATTTATGCCTTCTTCAAGAAGCTCAGAAAACGCCTACTCAAAAACCCAAACTTAAATGATATATCCGAATGTAGCTTTTGAATTAATTATTATAAAAAAAAGCTAGAAAACTCATGTTTGGTATTATTCCTTTAAAGACATAAAGTTATGTGGAAGAATAAAGAGTAAAATGCCATTTTCGTCTTTGAGGTTTGGCCAGTTTTGCGACTTTCGTCCAAAGGTTTGTTTTTTCGCATCGTGATCCAAAAGTTTTGAAATTTTGCCATTTTCATCCGGCTCGTTAACTCCATGTCTCCATCCATTTTTTCCGTTAAGTCAGGGGTATTTCCGTCTTTTTTTAACTTAAAGATCAATTCTGTCCTTTTCACTTTATATAAAAAGACTGAATACCCCTGTAAAGACTAAATTGCCTATTAAGTTAACAAAAAAGACGGAAATACCGCTGACTTAACGGAGAAAAATGAATGGAGTTAACGAGCCAGATGAAAATGGCAAGATTTCAAACCTTTTGGATCCGAATGCGGAAAAACAAACTTTTGGACAGAATTCGCGAAACTGGCCAAACCTCAGGGACGAAAATGGCATTTTACGCAAGAATAGAATAGCAAAAGGCTAAAAAAGGATAAAGATTCTGGCTGACCTGTGCTTCTAGCTTATTTGGTATTGTTTCGAATGCTATCAGATCAGCACCAGATTCCCCTAAAACTTGTACCCTTCTACGGTGAAACCCTTTCAAAAATTCCAAATTCATTGCATCACCATAGTCCCCACTATAACAAGACAGACGATTTTATAAGCAACAGTAACAGTTAAAGTTTTTAACCGAACTATATAAATCTCGAACAGCCTGAACACCTCTATGGTATGAAGATGTATAAAAAAAGACTTCCACTAATGCTGAATAACACTATTTAACCCATAATGTGAAGTTACCTGTATTCAGAACCATCAGCAAGATAAGCCCCATAACTCCCTACAGATGCAGCAACTAAAACAGGACGTTTTTTGAAAATCCTACCATCACCAGTATAATCAACCGACGATTCACGGCATCTTTGATGATACAAATCCCTTGCTTCACAAGCAATTTCTACACTTTTTCTGAGCATGGACTCGCCGTCTTCTGAAGAATAGCCTTTAGCCTCAAACCCTTGAATTGTGGCCTGTTCAGTTATAGTACGTTAAGAGAGACAGACAGATGCATGCTAAATAATATTGAAATACAGCTTACAATACCTGGTAAGATGCTGTGATTATTATATCCGCACCAGCTTCAAGATAATCAAGGTGTACCTACAGTGTCAACAAATATGAGTACCTATGCATATGTAATACGACTGATTGATTATTAAATCAGATTTCAGTATGCCACCTAGGGCTGTTCATATAGCTTGTGACTCAAATCCTGTTCGAAATCAGCTCGCTTACAAACGAGTCGACTTGGCTCATTACAAACCAAGCCGGCTCGGCTCAAATTATTTTATTTTAAACTTGTTATACAGGAGAGAAATCTATGCAGAACATTAGATTCATATCGCGAGAAAACTAACAAAAGGAAGCATTCATTTTTCTAATCTTTAAAAATTTAAAAACAAGAAAAAATGGTATTAGAGTCATATTCTCACCCATATATCTGATTGTACATTGATGTATATAACCTACACATGTGTAGGTCATGTGTATATACCAAACAGTACAAAACTAAAAAACATACAAAAAAATCAGTTTCATGGTTTTTTATGTGCATAACTTACACATCTGCATGTAAGAAGCATAAAATTTATAATAGTACAAAGTACAAACCACTAAACAAAAATAAATAAATAAATAAATAAGCAATTCAGATTCATTCCAGTCTCTGCTCATAAACAGTCCTACCAGAATCTGAACTAACAGATCTATGCTAAGGTTAACAATTCTGCTTTTTAATTTTTATATCCTAAAAATATCAAAACAAACATGCAAAGTGTATGGCACTACTGTAATTTCACACAACCAACTCATCACAAACAAATTATCTCATCTACACACACTAAAATCATCCTTCAATCTTCAATCTTCATTACAAGACATAACACAACACAACACAACACAACACAACACAACACAACACAACACAACACAACACAACACAACATAACAATTACAAAATCTAAATCAGAGAAATTACATCAAAACTTCATAACATATAAAATACCATATCTTAAAAGTTAAAAAACGCATACGCTTCATCAACAACTATTAACTCATTCTTCCTCACAACGAACGTAACAAAAACCTAATAACATTACGCACGAAATACATAATAATTATAATATCTAAACAGAGAAATTACATCAAAACATCATACTATATATGAAGATACATATCCGAGACCGGACATGATCCTTGGGACGAACCGGATTCCACTTGAACGGACATCTGAAATATGTCCGTTCCTTATTAGGAACCTCCGGAGACGAACATCCATTCAAGTGCGTCTGGACGAATGACGTCATCTCAGTTGACTACTATAAATACTCCCTCAAGTACAAAGCCAAGTACGATTTTCTGTACCTTCGTCCTTACTTTCTCTCTCTACTTTCTCTCTCTACCAATACTTATCCTCACGCCGGAGGGTGGTCGCAGAGGGGCCCTCCCATCTCTGCGGCGAGCCTAACGGTTTTCTGTTTTGCAGGACTGTTCCTCAAGCTCTCTTACAAGATCCAAACCCTCGTTTACAGGTTCCGGCCTAAATTCGATTCTTTGGTTCTTCAATATAAAATACCATATCTTAAAAGTTATAAACTCATACGCTTCATCAACTATAAACTCATTCTTCCTCACAACGAACGTAACGAAAACCTAATAACATTACTCACGAAATACAGAATAATTATAATTTCTAAACAGAGAAATTACATCAAAACATCATACTATATAAAATACCATATCTTAAAAGTTATAAACTCATACGCTTCATCAACTGTTAACTCATTCTTCCTCAGTCACAATTCTCAAATATTCTCACAACAAACGTAACAAAAACCTAATAACATTACGCATGAAATTAAAACTACTTTAACGACGGTTACTATTAATATTATTATAATTTATAAATATTATTATTATTATTATACCTGTCGAATAAGATGAGGAGAAGTGAGGAGGCATTTCGCGCTCCAGAGAGGATCGTTGAGGTCGGCGCCGTAGCGTTCGAGCTCCGTCGCAAGGCCGCCGTCGATGAGCGCAATGCCGCCGGAGTTGCGGAGGAAATCGGACATCAATGTGTCTACGTCGGCGTGGCTCATTGCGGTTGTTAGGTCGGAAATGGAGTCTCCGGCGAACGGCGGATGACGGCGGCGATGTTTGTTGTACGGAGAGGGATGAATGAGAAGTGTTTAGAGTCCAGGTTCAATATATAGAAGGGGCCGGGAATTGGTGTGGAATTTGAAACTTATGTTGAGTTTTTACCCCCTTTAGTTTGAGTGTTTTCTATGAATAGTCCCTGGGGGTTACAAATTACCAATTTTTGTGATTTGTTACTTTACATAGAGGATTTGAAAATCAGTCTTGTTATTAGGCTGAAGGGTGTGGGGATCATGAATAGAACATGATTCGTCATGTAGGAATAGTACCTTGTTCATGTTCGTTTGTTAAGGAAGTACATGTGTTTCGAAAGGTTCATAAACAAAAATAAAATTTGCGAAGGCGGTGGAGGCAGTAGTGCTAGAACATGTATTAGTCAATGTGAATAATGAGAGAGGAACGGGGAAAAGTGCATAAATAAGGTAAGAATGAAGTTTCCTATTTTAATTATTAGGTTAATGAATAAATAAATTTAAAGAATATAAAAAGTTTAGTTAATATAAGTAAACGTACAGAACGTTTTAATGAACAAGATAAACAAACGAAAATGAATGAACGTTCACGAACACGACTAAATGAACGAGATGAGTGTTCGTGTTCATTCATTTACTTAATAGAACGAAATGTATTGTTCATGTTCATTCATTTATTAAACTAACGAACACGAACACCTCATAGAACATTTCATAAAATGTTCGTTGAACGTTCGATTCATTTATAACCTTACTTGTTGCGTTATGTGTGGTGGGGTGACGCCCCACGCCACCTCACATGTTTAACAAGTTAAACACAAACTCATGGTGTTAAAGGAGCTGTCAACGGGGTCGGTTACTTTCTTAACGCTTGTAAACACAAAAGGTGGGGTGGATCCACTACCCTCCCCCAATCACATGTGCATACACACATTTTTTTATTTTTTTTTCTTTTATTTAATTGTTTAGCTAATACCACGTTAGGGATGAGCATTTGGTACAGGGTACCGGTACCCATTTTCTCCATTTTTCAGTACCGGTACAGGTACGATACCAGTGCTTACGGGTAAAACACCGATAAATACCGATACCGGTACCGAATCGGTGTATTCAATACCTGTACCGATACTTTCAGTACCGAATAGGTTCCACATTGTGTTTTTTAAAGCCCATTACCTATAATTTAAAAAACCAAACTACGCTATAACTTAGTTAAAGTATATAAAATTAAAATAGTATTGGGTTAAAAAAGCAATAAACGTCTGTTTGGTATGAGGTGATGGAATGGAATAGGCAAGGGAATGAAATAGATCATTACCATTTCATAGTCTTATTTGATTACCATGTGATAATGGAATGAATCATTACTGATGTGCGTGAGTGCTATTAGTTTTTAATGTATATGTTAAGCCATTTTTAACACGTTTTAGCCAAGTTTTAAATTTATAAAACACGATATTTACTAACACTAAACACACATATGGGCAAGTGCACCCATCGTGAGCGTAGTATAGTGTTGGTAAGATACCGAGGTCGTCCAAGGACACAAGAGCTTTTAGTACCGGTTTATCCTCAACGTCTAATCAAATCAAATCAAAAGGTTTAGAAAAATGTTTTAAACTAAAAAAAATAAAAACTAACTAAAATGTTGAAAATAAAAATAAAAATAAAAGCAGATAGACAAGATGAATCACTTGGTTCCGACTCGTGTTTAGTGTAACCTTTGATTATTTCCGCACTTTTGCACTTATTTAAGAGATTATCTTAGTTATTGTAGTAGGCCCCTCTTTTGAAGGTGATGTTACCCTCAACCCAGTAGTTTGAGTCAGCAATGATACAATCCTAAATGGTCGGATTATTGAAAGATAATTAATTAAGTTATTAATGCAAATTATGGTAAGCCCCTCTTTTGGAGGTGACGTTACCCTCGGCTAAGTAGTCCGAGTCAGCAGGGATACAGTCCTAAATAGCCGGGTTATAGTATTAATAGTAGTTTAACTTATGAGGGGATCAAAGAGTTTGGACCCCCGCCATCCAATACCGTTAAGCATTGAAGGAGGTCCTACTAAATTTGACCCAGGTCCCTTGCAGGATCTCTAAACGCTGAACAACGGCAAGACTCTTACCAAACCGTTCCCTTAACCCCCGACCAGGTAGCCAACATACCTCCATATAGACCGTGGAGATATGAATGGTGAAAATATTTTATTTTATATAGAAAGTAAAATAATGCCAAGACACCACGGACAAACGATAAGGAAGAATCACCTTCAACATAAGAAACTAGTTATTAAAGTTATTAATACAAAACCAAGTAAAAAGTGCAAAAAGATTAAAAATAAAAAGTGTTACACTAGACACTTGTCTTCACCAAGTGATGTAAGAGACTTAGGCAAACATGGCCTTGATTGTCAAGAACTCTTACGATCAATCTTGGATCCCGAGACGACTCACACACTCTATGATGGACAATGGATGATGGTGTTATGGTGGTGGTGGGTGGTGGGTGAAGTGTGAGAGAGGTGGTGTGCCAAGGGATGGTTTGAGCTTGAGCCAAGCACTCCTATTTATAGGCTGAACAGAAGCTCGGGCACGGCCCCGTGTCCACATCCTCTCTTTCTTCATTTAATGCAGCTTGTCTGTATTAGTTGACCACGCCCTCGTGTCCGCTAAGCACGACCCCGTGTGCAGAAGAATCTTTGTACTATGAAGATTTGCCTGGATTCTGCGAATCTTATAGTTGACCACGTCCCCGTGTCCGCTGAGCACGGCCCCGTGGTGGGCAATAGAAGCTTCTACCACTTTGTCTTTTCTGCTGACACTTGGGCATGCCCCCGTGCTGGCTGAGCACGGGGCGTGTTCAGTCTCCTGTCTTCTTGTTTTGCTTGGGAAGATGCTGTCGTGGGGTCGGGCATGTCACGTTTGTTCATTTTCTTGTATTTATGTTAGATTTTGCTGTCTTTTTGCTTCTTTTGTTAATTTGAGCTCATTTAATCCTGAAAATATAAAAGGAAGACAAAAACACACTTTTTCCAACATTAGTACTAAAAAAGGATTAGTTTTATGCCACAATTGATGTAATTTATATGTTGCATTTTGCACACATCAATTACCTTGTGTTGTTTGGTAGGCAGGAAAAAACGAAGGAATAAAATCGGCGATGGGTGTTGGCGGTGGCGAATGGTGGCGCCGACAACGATGGGTAGTGGTGGCACTGGGTGCAGTGGTTGGTGATGGTGGTGCTAGCCGGTGTAGCGGCGGTCGAGTGGTGATGACGATGGTCGGTTGTAGAGGGTGGTAGCAGCGGTGGCGGTGGGCAGTGATGGTGGTCAGCAGCGGAGGGTGGCGGTGTTGGTGATGAAGGGTGAGAGGGAGAATGGAATGAAAAAAAACAAGGGGGTGAAATGAATTTGAGAGAATGACGCCTTAGGGAATGAGCGCTTCCATTACTTTGACCAAACAAACACATTTAATTTCATTCACTCGCAATAGTCTATTCTATTCCGACTCGCATTCTTACATACCAAACACTACGTAACAGATGAATGACTAATCACCAACCCCATTAAATATATTTACCACTCATTTTCCAAATAGCCTTAACTAAATATCTTATCCAACCAAACACTCTTTAAATCTGCCTAACCTACCATCTCTAGTGCATAGAGTATACACACCTATAATGCATATGGAACACACTAATAAAATCGTTTTATTTTCCACATTATTGTTAATTTCTTATAACTTATTATTGAAACCTCAATTTCTAATTAGGCGAATTAGTTCCACTTCATAGTTTATTCTTTTAAGGAATTGAATTAATGATAAAATTCAGCTAAGGTTTGTTTTTACTTTCATTGTTTTGATTGTTTTCATATATATCTATATATATATATAAGGGAAAGTCATAAAATGTAACAAATAGCGAAAATAAATAATACAAACAAACACATATCACACCCTACACATTTATTATAGTTGGGGGAGGATAGACAAAACATGAAAACAAACAAAGCCCATCTATCAAGCTAAATGTAAACCAAACACTCGACACAACTAAATGATGCCAACAAATCAAGCACTACAAACAAAATCTCTAAAGATTGTGTACCAAAAAAACCGAATTGTGCCATTTTCCTCATATAGTACACCCTCTTCGTCCGGACACACACCTTGTGGAGGCAACTTTTGGTTGGTTTTGGTGCTAACACAAACTCGTTTTGGTTCGGTTTGGGTTCAGACCCGATGACAAGACCAAGTTTTTATGCCATAATCAATATTTATTATCTGAATTGCTAATAAGAAGACAATGATATCTTGTCGGGTGTATTTATATGTAAAAAGCTATATTAACTGTCTTTATTTTTTAAACTTGTTGTACAAATGGCCCTAGATATATGGCATTAAGATCTTCCTCTTTTACTATTGTTCATGTATTCATATTTAAAAATAGTAAATAAACCTACCCCCCCCCCCCCCCCCCAACTAGGGGTTACATACTTTCTCTTTACTCGGTGTGTATAATTTCTTTCTAACTTGAGCTATCCTTCATTTAGTATCCTTTTATGACTCCATGTCGGCATCCCACGCCCTAACGCCACTTCAAACCATACCACCACACTAGCCACTACCTTCTATAATCCAACTTGTCCCGTAACTTCTAACTAATCTTCCTTTCTTCCTCATTTGATGCAAATTGAAAATATCGAACAAGCGATTAGTCAAAGCAAAATAAGGGGTGGAGGATGAAAACATCGCTATGTTCCCGTGTTTAATAAACGAAAGAAAATAAAAGAAGAGAAAATGAATTAAGGAGAGAAAAGAAACTGAGTAGAAAGAGAAACTTTAATTAACTACCGTACTCCCGAGTTCGAAGAAAATGAAAAGAAAAGTAAGGAT
This sequence comes from Helianthus tuberosus, assembly GCA_030545235.1. NCBI lineage: Eukaryota > Viridiplantae > Streptophyta > Magnoliopsida > Asterales > Asteraceae > Helianthus > Helianthus tuberosus. The sequence continues at coordinate 96,189 of JARYGA010027049.1, forward strand.
TTTATGTATTAAAAATCCTTTTCTTCCAAATCTTTCATTTGGAAGGATTTAAAATGAACGAAAAAGACATAAGTTTTCTTTCCATTTCCTTTCTTAAAAAACTCTGAAACACAATTTTTTTTACATAATTCCAAATCCTTTATTTTCATTCGTTACATGAAACTTGGGAACACAGCGAAGCATGCACGAGATTTTCGACATTTTATTATGATAAAAAAGGATAAACTTACTAGCTTGATGGAATTAAACTAGTGGATGAAGTAACTTCACCATAAACAAACTACAAACAAAAACATGTATGGACCACAGAACAAACTAGAAATTGGATTCTTTAGTACAGACTCGTATGTATATGTAATTATTCTGCATAAGATATTTGTATTCATAAATATATTTTGTCTTTGGATAATAAAAACGATATATATTCTTTGCATCTTTACTACTTACTTTCGTTTATCATTAAAAGAGTCTGTTGACAGAGATAATCTTGAATGTACTATATATGCATACATGTATATCTGACTATTTTATAAACTAGAAGATGGTATGGTGACTAAAAGTTTGACATACGGATACAAAAGGAAATTTACATGATTCTCATCTACAAATCTTTATAATATGAGCACTATACCTAACAATCGACGTAATTTTAAACTTGAAAGCATGGTTGCACAAGTCGTTAGGCGCTTCCTAGTCGGCCGATTGGGGAGTTGAGAGTACTTGGCCTAGGCGGAGAGCAGTCGTGGAGTACTCGGACATATTAAATTATAAAGAAATTTGTTTTCGGAAATTTATATGTATGTCAAATATCTTAAGTTTACTAATATTTATTACAAAATACATGAATATCAATATAAATAAAAAATACATGTTCAAATAATAAAGTAGTTCAAAAATTGATATTCATTCTTTAGTATGATAGATATAGGAATTATGTTTTATTTTTTTCTTTTTAAGTTAAACTCGGTCGGAGTTAACCTACTAGATACAATTCTGGTCGAGGTTGACCGCATTCAATCGATTCCTTGTAATTATGCGGAGTTGAAGAAAGTCGCATCGGCAGCCGACCTTGTAACGATTATTCGGGAAGTACTTGGCTTTCGAGACCTTGTTTTACTAAAGATTGAACGAGTGTTTCTTATAAACCATCCTAATATACACTTTGCTTTTTTTAACTTATATATTTGTTTTCATTATAAATAAATGAGTTATTGTCATTTCCATTCATAGCAACAACTCAAAATATGTTTTTTTTTTTCACCTTTTTAAACCGAAAACGTTAAACACGATGCATGCTAAACATAAAGAATCAAATAAAATACAGAATCCATAAATTTTAAAAGAATAAGCCTACAAATCCACTATACAAATTGATGCATATTATGATTCCTAGTGTATTTTATTCTCTTAAGCCCAAACGGGCCAAACTTGTTGGTACTAAAAGTAAAACACCAAATGATATTTCTATTTTTATTTATTATATTCCATTTCTAGATAAATTATAATGCAAGAATATACTTCTAGCGTTATTTTCACGTGTTTAGTTATAGTACAAAGCAAAACTATTTCGTAGTTTATATTTTCACATGTTTTTATATTATTTAATAAACTAGTTATATGTGAGCCATTGTGTTTTTACATGTAATTTACACTTCATATTACTCTGAGTCGTTTGAGAGTCACCTTTGTTATCAGTGGCGGACTCAGTAATTTTTCTATGGAAGTGCAAAATATTTTTAAAAATTTTAGGCGCCTACATATATAAATAAAAAATTCGGTTTGGGTCGGGTCATGTAAAACAAAAGAACATACAAAATAAACAATGATCTTTGAGTGTTCAACCATCAATATTCCTTAATTTTCAAGATTATTCACATCAACAAGTTTTGAATTTCAACTTTTCAAACCCTCATATAATCAATAAGAGATTAAGAGACAACAGACCCATCCTATAAAGACTAGAACAACCCAAAAATACCTCAAAACACATAAAAGTTTAAACCTTTTTAACCTATCTTATTATCTCTTGAGTCTTGAACAAAATCACATAAACATCAAAATAACCAAAAACAAAACATGTACCTGTCTAATATTTGCGATTACAAGCTGTTGGTGGCCGGAATTTTGCAGTCGTCAAATGGGGCTGGGTGTCGAAGTCGCTGGCAGTGAGGCAGAGGGAGGGCGGGAGTCACACACTGGCAGTCGAATTGGGTTTGTTGTTTTGTGGACTGATTTTGTTTAATTAAAGTAGTATTTGGGTTAGGCTTGAATTGATGTTAGCTTATTGGGCTTGATGTTTGGTTACAAGAATGAATACAAGTTTAATTAAAGGGATTCGTGGGCTAACTTGTTTACATAATTTGGTCGGGTTTCAATCCGCGTTCACAATTTTTTTTATATAAATTCCTAACATTTTTTTCTAAGGGGTGCGCACGAAATTTTCCAAGGGGTGCGGTCGAGATTTTTCGCGGAAAATAGCACTAATTTTTTTTTCAAGGGGTGCGTGTAACACCTCGAAAATTCACGTCCTATAATGGGTTGACACGTGTCATAAGTTTGAACGTGTGAAAGAATGTTATAAAAGGACTAAAGTTGACAATCATGGAAAGTATGTGAATATACGAGTTCTAAATGTCAACAGTGAATAAATATATTGTACATTAACCCTACATGATGTTTATAGCATCAAACGAATAAATCATGGATCATGCGAAGCTAAAAGTGAGAGATTACAAACTACAGGGGTTAAATGTGTCAACATGTTTAAGTTATACCTCTGAGTGACCTTTTGACAGACCCGAAGCTTTGTAACGGTTAAGTATGCTCACTAGAATGCACAATATAAATTTCGTAAAGTTTCGTTATCGTATGAGAAAGTTATGATCAAATTCGTGTGTGAGGGGTTAAAGCGTTAACGTTGAAAGTTATGACTTTTCGGGTTAACCAGAAGTGTCCAGGGACTTGGCAAAGTGGGTACAAGTCTTAAAGCCCTTGTAGGTAAATAAGAAGGGGTCAAAATGCAAAGAATAAGCTTGGTTGCCCTTTCGAAGAGCCAAGGGACAAAAATGTGGAAACTTGAAAATGTGAAATCTGATCAGAAGGCCCAAGCGGGCCGCGTAAGGTCCATCAACACCCTTACGCGGGCCGCGTCAGACAATCAGATGCAGAAAGTGTAGACAGCAGCCTGTAAACGCGCTCAATCGACCCAAAACAGATATTTTCACATTGTGGGCGACCCCTAAACAATCCTAGACACTTGTTGATGAATTGTGGTCAGTGGTAGACTTGTGTGTCAACAAACTATGGTGGATTAAACACTATAAAAGGCCATGATGTTGCAACAAGTTCTTCACACCTCACTTCAGCTTCTCTGATCATTTCTGGAGCTCAAGACTTCTCTCAAGTGATCTCTGGTCGTTCATAGGACTCTTGTAAGTTTGCTTGTCCTTCCTTAGTTAAGTTTTTGCTTAGTTTAGCTTAAAAGCCAAACCGTCGTAATTAACGGTTGACTTTAAGATTAATCACTAATGGTCCAGTGATTATTCGAATCAAAAGTAGTTATAAGTTGGTAATTATGTGGGTAATAAACCCTTAAAAGGGTTCCCCCTGATTCCCACTCTAACTAGGTCAAATGTCGGGTCAAACTTGTGAATAAAAAGTCAACAGGATACTTAGTTTCTAATTTATGCATGATTAGCAATGTAGGACACATACAACCTCTTTGATCATTAATATAACTTGGTAATTAGTGTAAGAACATGTCTAAACATGTTCAACCCGACAATTTCCTGTTTAGACCCGGTTCGGAACCGAAAGTCGCATAGTTTGACTTTTGCTTTGACTTGCAGTTCTGACCCGTTTAGGCATGTTTTAGAAATACCTCAGAGCTTTAATTGGACTAGGTTACATGCTAGTATAACCCTCTGTGATTATACACCTTGGTTCATTAGTTATCCAATTAATATGCATGTTTCCGTTAATTGCTCATATGTTGACCATTATGCCCTTTCACCTTAAAACGTGAATTTTGAAAATGTAAAAGAGTAGAAACCTTTGTTACTGATATATATACTTGTACCCAAAATTTGAGATCAATTGGTGGTATAGATTGAGAGTTATGCTCATTAGCGCAAAATGAAAGCTTTATGTTAATTAAATGGCGTAATTAACGTATAGCCTAGTTAAGCCTACTTTTTGATATCAAACTCATTACCCACTGATGTAACATATTATTTTGGTATTTTTGAATATTTTTAATTAATTTTAGGCTGAGCATAACTTGTAGTCGTAGGCTTAATCCGGTAATTGTCGGTTTTGCCATTACGGGCCATAAAATGAGTTTTACATATCTAAACGACTCCAAACCTTTTGCTACTGATTACATATGATAAATAAATTATTTTAGGCCTTCTGGAATAATAAAAATATCAGCTTTATGTATCGAACCCGTAAATGGCTTCTAATCGCCTTATTAAGCATTTTTAGCGCATAGTATGTACTAAGACTATTTTTAAACATACAAGGGTGATACCTACTGATATTTAAGGTAAATTATAATATTTTAACAGTAAGCAAAAGTGGTTAAACTCGGACTTCAGTTTTGAGCTTTACGGCTTATGTGAAATTACCAAAATGCCCATACGGTGCATAGTTTGGCTATAATTGATAAATTTCACATATATACTTTACCCTACTGATATAACTTAGAAAATTGAGTATTTTTGCTGATTACATCAGACCTGTAACTCAGGTTAACACTTAAACTCTTTTATAACCTTTTAAATGACCAAACTACCCCTACGGGGCATAGTTTGTGTTTAAATTCGTTTCGGGCATAACGAAAGACATCTTACTGATGTCACAACATATTTGAAGCATATTAACTTAGGAAACCTGTATATGGCTCTTACGGATACCCGTTACGCTTATTACGCGTTCGGTTCGGTTTATGTAACAAGTTTGCATAAATTAGCCGAAACGGGTCAAACCTTATCGGTTTTATCTCAAAATCCAGAATGTGTATGAAATACCCATATTAAGCAAGTCTCCGAACTTGTCGGGTCTAAATCACATTCTATCCGGTCTTCGCTTAATCGTGCGTACGAACCGTATCTTTGAAACTAACCGGTCTAAGCTTAAGCTTAACTAAAGACCCGTAAGGATTCTAATAGGTTATTATAAACCTTCGTTCCAGATTAGGAGGACCAGTAAAAGCTACTTGCAATTTTCTTATTGTGATTATTATTTTGCTCAGGTAAATACTTTTAACTTATTTTCCCTATACGGGCTTGGGTTACAGTATATAAAATACCGCTTGGTCGGGCATCAAATCTTCCATCGTTTGGTGGTTAATTGAATAATTTGATCGGCCCGTTTAAACAGTTTTGTTTACTTAAAATCCTTTGGGGGGTTAATGACCATGTCCCGGATATCCCTGGCATCATTTTACGAAATGGCCACGACTTAAGCGCGGGGTGTAGGCGTACACCCGTCAGTGCACAAAAGAATAATGTGGTGTGTCTATTGATCTTTAACCCGGACACGATCCGGGCTACTGAACGCATAAGGAACATGTAATTCGTTCACAAGATTATATATTTTAAATAATTCTCCCAAGTTATAAAATGTTTATGCCATGTGCATCCAAACCAATTTTAAATCATTTTCCAAAATGAGTCAGTTGATTGTATTTACCAGTGTAAACTGACGTATTTTCCCAAAAAGATTAAATGCAGGTACTAAACGTAATTGGATGGATTGTCTCCTTAGCATCAATAAAGAGTCTCGCAAGCTTAAGATACCTGAAGTCTGTTGAACTATTATTTCCATTTTATTTTCGATCCTTCTGTGGATAAACTTTCGAATGTTGTGATACATGATATTACGATATTAAATTCGATTGAAACTTATCATTTATATTGCTTCCGCTGTGCATATTAAATATTGTGTTGTTTGACTATTATGTTGCCAACCACGTCACGATAATCCCCCACCGGGCCCACCGGTGACACGTTGGAAATCGGGGTGTGACAGTGCGGCCACCCACCCACGCCATAAGGTGGGTCCGCCCATGTTTGTTATACATTGGTTCAACACAGCAGCAAAAACTTTTTGTTAGGTGCAGCCGTGCAGGTTGTGCCCGTTGAACGGCTTGGCATACTGATGAGTCCACGATTTACTAGTGCGCCGCTCATTCAATTACCAATGAGCGACAATCGTAGTTATTGCTATCGTAGGCGATCCTGAGGGTGGGCGGGGAGGACCACCGGCCAGGGTCTGGTATTTCAAAGGGCACGTGATTTAAAAAAAAACCCGATATGTGTAATTTTTTAATAGGGTATACCCATATAAACACAACATAGGCTCACTTACAAAACTATTTTTATGGTTTAGATTAGTTATTAGACCATTAACAATAGGTTTAGACCTTTAGTGAGCACAATACCCATATTCTAAGGACACGTTTTTTCGAGCTTGAATATGGTATACGAATTCTTAGAGCCGGCCCTGCTGCTAATGCTCCGCAGTTGGAAGTTACTGTTGAGCTTGGCACCAATTTATGGGCAGCAACATGGTTGTTGTTGCTCGGTTCCCACTATTAGGGGAGTGGGGGTGGTTACAAGTGATGGAATTCCATCGCTCACAAACATCCAATCATGTTCCGCCATTTCAGCAACCACTATTCTATCACTCACAAGCATTTTTTAGTGGCGGTGGCCATCACTAGTGATGGAATTCCAACGTACAAGTATTAATACACAACGTACAAGTTATACACATACAATCAATTTTTACAACGCGCGAAGATTTCCACGCGTTATAAGTTTCACGTGTGGAAGTAATAGGTGGCGGCGGTGTTCTAAGGTTCATCACTCGTGATATATGATCCATCACGGACCACCCCGCCTCCCCTTAGGCATCAACATGTTTTTGTTGGCTTCTTATATGTTTTTTTAACAACAAATTTCTTTTATTCTCTACTGTTTATGGAACTTGAACCCATCATTTTTACAACATATTAAAAAACATCTTTATTTTTACGAACTCTTTTGTAAACCCAACTATTTTCAAAAATGAATTTTTTTTTCGCATGTCAAGACTTTGATTTAAAAAAGAAACTAGCCTAAGATTCCGTGAGTTTCGCGGGTGGCTTAACACAAATATATAATATCTACTGGCATTGAAGCTCATGTAAATCATCACTTTTGTTCTAGGTCTTTCCAAACTTAGGTTATCTTTAATGAAATTACTTTGAGCATGTTAAAAAATAGATGTAAATTGCATATACCCTTTGACTCATTTGAAATAAAACACAACCTAAATTAACCAATTCATAAGTAAACGGGTCGAAAAGCACAACCTCTTGAAAAACTACAATAGAAGATTTGAAAGATGTCAAAAGCTCTATAAGTAGAAAAGCAAAGTGGGACAACACCTACTAGGGGTGGCAAAATGGGTGGGTTGGGTAGGTTTGGGTAATGGGTTAGGATGGGGATGGGTTTATTAAGAAATGGGTTAGAATGGGTTTAGGTCAAGATGGGTTTTTCTCAAGATAGATTTGGGTATGATAGGCTAAAAATATAAATAAATAAATAAATAATAAAAAAAATCAAAAAAAAATCAAAAAAATTAAAAAAAATTAAAAATATCAAAACGAGCACCGCCATTGCTCACTTCTTGTCCGACGTTTCTAATCCGTTGCTAAAAACTTTTTGTCGCATAATTAGCAATGAACTTGTCGATCAACCGAAAATCAATCCGAAACTGATCCGATCAGTTCAAAATGTACAAAAACTTTAGCCAAAAGTTACCGAATTCGACCAAAAATACAACCAATTCAATCTTAATCGGAACACACCAAACTGTAATTATGATTCAAATCAAATTTTCATTAATCGATTGTTTTAAACTCACAAAGGCTACTCAATTCAGATCTGAAATCTTGTACATCAAAAACAGTTTCAAATCGATTTACAAATTCGTTTTCTTCTCAAGCAATACTCGCAAACAACCTCACAATTCAGTTATGCGACTTGAAGCATGTTACTCCGCAACTCAGTTCAGATTTACTCTTCGAATCAATCAACTAATCGTTTTTTTTATAAAAACAACTGAATAACAGATCTGGGTTCATCCCTTTTAATGAAGAATTCACTTCGAAATCAATGTAATGTGTCTGATATGTTCAAAAACGATTTGAAAACCAAACTGAAAATCACTGATTCTATCAGAGATACACAAACAAGACACCGAATCACACCTGAAATTGATCCAATTTACCGAAACTTGACTAAAATTTACCGAAAATCAAAAGTTGTACCACAATCTTCACTGTGTATATATTAATCGATGAAAATAAACAACAAGAACTATTAATCTCTCTTTGTCAACAATGAAATCATTCAGATCTATGTATAATGTGCTGAGTATAATCGTTCATTCAATTTCAGCAAGTTTTGATCACTGATCAGTCTTAAATCGATGTAATATTGTCAGAAATAATCAAAACTATAACACAACACATACTTGTACAGATTCAGCGTGATCACCCAAACTCCGGTACTCATGACTCAACTTAGATCCACCGGCGTAACCGACGGTGGTACGTACAACTCCATCCAAGCAACCGAACACATATTCCGCTCTCCAGAAGCTTCCGAGAGAGAAAACAGCGGTTTTAAGTAACTGATCCGGGGGATTTCCGGTGACCTGAGAGATCGGATTCGGAAACTTAATCGCTAGGGCTGTTATATTGGGGGTGAGTGTGATGGTGAGAATGATGTATAATAGGATATGGTGGAAGTCAGAGGGCTTCATTAGAGTTTTGTGTGGTTTGAAAGTTAAAAACCCATTCTGACCCATGTTAAAACTTAGATGAATATTTTAAAACCCATCTTAACCCATCTTGAATATTTCCCTAGCCCATTCTGACTTATTTCCTTTTTTAAAAGGGCCTAAAATAACCCAAAATGTCATGGATGGGTTTTTGTTGCCACCCCTAACACCTACCCAAGGCAAATTGCTCTCAAAACCCCTTCAGCAAGGTCCACTGGCATGTCTCGCCTAAACGAAAATCAAATATTTTGTAAAATTATTTACCATAAAACACATGCATCATTACTGATTAAAGGCCCTAATTAACAAAATATGAACTTGTGTTCAGAAGGAAATTGAGGAAGCATCTGCCTTATTGCACAATTATGGTATCCTGTTGCCTTTAACAAAATATCAATTGCAGATCTGCTTTCTGTGATCATAAACAAATTTTAATGTAACACAAACAGCAAGACTGTTGAACATCCAATACTTGTAAGAAAACACATGATGCAACAATAATATTAAAAACTACCATCTATTGCTCGGAAAATGCACTCGAAATCAGCTCTCTGATAAGGTACTAAGAGGTTCAGAGTTGCTTCTCTCTGCTCCGCAGTGACGACCATGATCATTTTTCTTACAACTTTTATCCACTCAACGGAAGCAAAGAACTGAAATTATCAAAATTTTATCGAATATATAATTGATGTGAATATGTTCATATTAGAGATGAGAACACTAAAAAGATTACCATATGCTCAGTCCTAAAAAGTCCGATCCCTTGAGTTTTTTCCTTCAACTTTTTAATAGTTTGTCGAAAAGCCTGACCATTTAAATAAGTGGAAGGGCTTGCTATATGCTGAAAAACTCTCAACAGCTTCTACCTTAGCCCGTGAGTGCCATGTGCCCAGCACAAACTGTGGTTAACCCGTCGAAGGCTCAAAGCGCAAAGGATGAGTATGTCGCCTAGGCGCAAGGCGCTGAAAAAGCGAGGGTCGTGGCAAGCAAGTGACAACTGTATTACAGACCATTTTTTACTTTTTTAGGATAGTTTAAGATGTTTTCGACTTGTTTTGGGCTAATTTAGGACAGTAGGACCATAAGTTCAGAACAACAATTCTCCAAATTGATAACTATAAATTCATTACAAAAATTAGAAGTGAAACTGTGAAAGAGCAAACAATATTAGTTAAATGTATACCAAACAATATTAATTAACTGTATGAAAGATCATCATATCTAAAGGTGACAGTTTCAATAACTCTATACGGAACCGGTGTCATAGTTGCATTTAATCAATAAAAGGTCAAATGTAGAAAACTATCTTAAAACTTTTGTGAGGTTAAATTAAGTGTACTCAAATGTTGTTAATCATGTTTAACGTAATCATTTATAATATATTAAAAAAAGACAAAAAGGTCATGTCTAGTCACCCATCCTGACCTGACCTGTTACGGCAAACACATAAAACTACCTGGTTGACCCATAACCCGAACTACTTGATCTGTGACCTCTAATCAGATCTATCACCTTAAAGTGGAAAGAATAATAACAAAAAAAACGTACCATCTGAAACTGTAGCTGATAAGAAAGCTACTCTTGTTTCATAAGTTAAAGGCCCTAAATTCAACATTGATTCAGAAAATAAAACACAGTATTATATCATAACTATTATATCATAAATATGCCCTTCGTAGTATGGCCTGGCCCACTGGTTCTCAAAACAATTTCTCATTTGCAGATTTTTATTATAAATTGTGAGAGAATAGTTTAAATAATGTGCAAACGTGACAACTTTAGTTGATTTAAAAGAAATGAGTGAAATGGTCAATGACTTAATGTAGTTAAAGATAAATGAGTCAAATGGGTCGTGTAGGTTCATCTAGTCAAAGTCACCTAATGTATATGTAAATGTTTATCTTGTCTTAAATCATTATATTTAGAAGAAGTTAATGTTATATTTACACTACATGTATAGTTTGTAAGCATTCTAATACAATAATAATTTATGAAATAAGAAAATATCATAGAAGACTTGACCCATTGGCCTTCAGTGACATCTTGATTAATAAAACAAATATCATAAAAGAAATCGATGTACCTGTTGGCAAATTGTCCAAATACACATCCTTTTTCCAATGATATTTTCAATGAAAGTATACCGATTTTCTTTTTTATCTTTTTTTTTATTGTGACAAACACACAAATATTTAACTTAAAATTATTGAAATAATCCTCTAAAAGAAATAAACTTTCAAGTAACGAAATCCATCCATCTACCCGCGGGTACGTAATGTATCAAACGAAGTTACAAAACCAACGCAGTTAGTTTTTTTACCAACCAACGCTATGCGAGCAACCTCATAGTATTAGGCGAGCTACCCCTTACTATCAATTCTAATACGATAAACATATTTTGTTTCAAAACTACATAGAATTTCAAGGACTTTATATAGCATAAAATTTTTAAAAATACATAGAAATTTCGAAACTAATGTATTATCAGTAACATAAAAGCGGTTTATACCTCTTCCAAAAGTGTCTTCTTTTCATTTTTGTAAGCCTCTTTGGAGGAGCTGGTAGTAAAAGAAATCCAGATGTAAATAAAAACACAACCCAATCAAAGTAAAGGTTCTTTTTTTTGCTTCTTCAAAGTAAACAATCGTTGGTAACTAAAGTAGAAGATTACAAAAAATTTTGGATCTCAATAAAAAACGCAACCGTATGAAACTGGTATACTATTCTAAATATTCATATCAAGACATTACTTTTTCCCGCAACAAAATTAAGCTAAAAATAAGGTAAGGCATCTAAAGTTTGTTGAGTTTGGAATCAAAGCATATACCGAGTAAGATGACATATGTTGAAATAAGCGATTACAGGTTCTTTCTATGTCTTCAGCCCTTAATGGCAAGAAAGCTTCATGAGGAACATTGCCTGATGTTGAAGCCTAAAAATGGAAAACAAACAAAATTGTTAGTTTGACATTTTGTTCTATTCATCACATGAAAAAGATGAAATGTTTGACCTGTCATTTAGTCTAAAAGATTTTACTATACAATCGAAACACGACACCTTTATAGCATTAAAAGCATGCAAAACTTCTAGCAAATAATATATTGTGATGACCCATACCCATTTGACCCGTTATATTACTCATTAAATCATTTGCTTTCTGGTGTATTATTTAACTTACCTTGCATACTTCAACTGGTTGTGGTGGCGAGGAGATCCACTAATACATCTAAAGGATCCGACATGTAATGATCGTCTTCTCTTGTCAACAGAATAATAGTTTCTTGATACAAAAACCACATGGTGTCTAACATTTTTCTCAACAGCACACCTGCATGATTTGCATCAAAGCATGTAGTCATTAACCATCAAGATTGACAATATAACTAATAAGAAAGGGACATAAAGTGAGGGAAACTGAAAGGTTTCGTCAATGACCAGAGCAACAAATACTTTATCCTAACCATGTAAAGTAAACTACCATATCATATAGCAAATTAGCATGTCTCTGTTTATTCCTAACCATATATAATACATTTACCATATATCAGTTGGCTATAAGATAATGCCTTTGACCGATATTGTCACTTGGTGATTTTTTACACTCTTTATCTTTTTCATTTGTTGTCTTGTAAATACAAACATTTAACCTTTGTATTACCTTATAACTAACATTGTGATCCATCTCTACATCTTTCAGTAAAACTAATCTCAATATCTATTAACAAAGTTGTAAGAGATCAAAATTAAACTCTTTCCGTCTTCAAAATGCTTCCTAATTTGCAAACAGGTCATCGTTATAATAGATCTAGTACTGTAGTAACATTGCATCAAGAACCATTTGATTTGCTAAAAATCATTATCATTGTAATACAACTATCAATGCATTCTGGTCAATGTAATGCACACAACATTGGACACATGTAGTACGCACGATTCTCTATTAATTATCGGATTAGAGGCAGTGAGAGACGAACCTCAATGTGTATTAACCAGATGTTGATTCCTGCACCAAATCCCATGTTCCAGTGATATGCAGGTGGGCTCCTATCCAAATAAACTACAAAAAATATGTGATAGATAATAAATACACTAACTTCAACTATTTTTTGTCAAGAGAAGAAAGGGAACATTGAGTTTTAGTTACTTTACCAACTCTTATATCCACTGCATTTTCTAGATACGTATGTTAACATAGAAACCATACGTTCTCATCACGCTTAGTGAGTCTATCAGTATTACACATAGCTATAGACGTGTCTTTTCGATCCTCATCCTGCCAATTAACCAAAAACACAAGAATAAAACACTTTTTTACTATCAAAATCAATACAGTTCAAATAAAATGCACACTAACAGATTGAATGAATTTACTTGTGGTTGAAGACAACTAATATTCACAATAAAGTGCACACCTATGTGTACAATACGATAACACAATTAAAATTTATAATATACAAACATATCACGAATTTAACCTGTTTTCGTAACAATCTCGCAGAATGAACATAATATAAAGGTGATTTACATAAACACGATGAACAAACAGCGAAAAATGACTCAGTTCAACACAATTCAAATTGTACGATGACTCTCTGAATCTGTAAATGGTATGGAAAATTAGTACCCAACATTTTTTCATCAAAACCCAGTTACCAAACGAAACAATCTCAATTCTAGAGAAACTTTGATAAACAATGACTTACATTCCATCTGCTTTACCTCCCACCATTTGATGTCATGTTCGAAATGCTATACCATCCAATTAAACACACAATACGTACTCAAATTTAAGCAAATTCAACATAAATTTAAAAACATTCATTTCAATTAACTTAACAACAAACCTCCCACGCTTGCTATTAGGTTTCTTGAGGGGGCAGTTGAGGAAAGGTTTTTTTGTGCGTGAGTATGAAGTGTGGGCTAAATTACTGTTATACCCTCTGAGTGTCTTAAAATTTGCTACTTTTTACAATTTCACCTTTATAAAATAAGCATTGTTTAGTTGTACATATTGCATAAAATGATGGACGCCATGTAAAATTACATGTGTGTACATCACTTTTCCTTTATATAGTATTATAGATATATATATAAACTATAAAGGGAAAGTCATAAAATGTAATAAATAACGAAAAGAAATAACACAAACAAACACATATCACACCCTACACATTTATTATGGTTGGGGGAGGATAGACAAAACATGAAAACAAACAATGCCCATCTATCAAGCTAAATGTAAACCAAACACTCGAAACAACTAAACGATGCCAACAAATCAAGCACTACAAACAAAATCTCTAAAGATTGTGTGCCCAAAAAACCGAAATGTGCCATTTTCCTCATATAGTACACCCTCTTCATCCGGACACACACCTTGTGGAGGCAACTTTTGGTGCTAACACAAACTCGTTTCGGTTCGGTCGATGACAAGACCAAGTTTGATTATGTCATAATCAATATTTATTGTTTGAATTGCTAACAAGAAGACAATGATACCTTGCCGGGTGTATTTATATGTAAAAAGCTATATTGATTGTCTCTATTTCTTAAACTTGTTGTACAAATGGCCAGAGATATATGGCATTAAGGTTTTCCTCTTTTACCATTTATCTTTTTGTTTATTGTTCGTGTATTCATATTTAAAAATAGTGAATAAACCTACCCCCCCCCCCCACACACACACTAGAGGTTACATACTTTCTCTTTACTCGGTCTCTCTAATTTCTTTCTAACTTGAGCTATCCTTCGTTTATCCTTTTACCATTCCAAGTTGGCATCCCACGCCCTAACGCCACTTCAAACCATACCACCACTCTAGCCACTACCTTCTATAATCCAACTTGTCCCGTAACTTCTTACTAATCTTCCTTTCTTCCTCCTTTGATGCAAATTGATAATGTCGAACAAACGATTAGTTAAAGCAAAGTAAGGGGTGGAGGATGAAAACATCGCTATGTTCCCGTGTTTAATAAACGAAAGAAAAGAAAAAAGAGAAAATGAATTGAGGAGAGAAGAAAATGAGTAGAAAGGGAAATTTTAATTAACTACCGTATTCTCGAGTTCGAAGAAAATGAAAAGAAAAGTAAGGATTTTATGTATTAAAATTCCTTTCTTCCAAATCTTTCATTTGAAAGGATTTAAAATGAATGAAAAAGACATAAGTGTTATGAATTATTAGCAGACATATAAGTCCCACCCATTTTGTTTTATTTCTTTTGTTTTCTATAAATCATTCAATGTATCTCATGGTTGATGAGACGAGATAATGTATTCGTTGCCGTTCATCTTTTGAGTTTTTATAAAAGGAAATATTAGATGTAATATGATTGTGAAAGAAGAGAAGAATAGAGAAAGATATATAGAGGAAGTTTTGATCTCAATCTCTTAAGTTTTATAACACGTTATCAGCACGAAGCTCTAGCCAAGGTAAGGTTCAAGCAATCATAATCAAAGTAAGCTTTTGATTAATATATATAAACTATAAGTATTATGATAAACTAATACAAGTGTAGATGTATCTTACGATGAACACATGATTGTTGTTGGACTACAAAACGTAATATTTCCTTTTATACCGTGGGATTGTTTTCCTTTAGGAGACCCAGTTATTCAGACACTCCTATCATAAAAACATCTAAGTCCCATACTTAATAATAAAAATAAAGAGACCGAAAATCTTGATAGCACTTGTATTTTTATACATCTAACTTTTATTTATACACACATACTAACATTTAATTTACAGTTTAAATATTAAAAAAAACAATTAAAACAGAATTTAATTTATTTCAGGTGTAAGAATTTCATATATTTAAATATATACATATATAGGTTGAAAGCCTAAGGGTGCACCAGTGGGTTGTAAAACCATACACCTTTAGGATGATCTTTTAGATCCCGTTTCTTCTTTATATATATGTATATTTATAATATAGTTCTGTGATAAATTAAAATTAGTACAGGGAACCTATTGCTCTGGAGATATAATAATTATTGGACTACTAACATTTATTTATGTACCTAACATTTTTGTTTATGCATCTAATATTTATTTATGCAATATAACATTTACTAGCTACAGAGAACTGTTTCAAACCGTATCATGGAAGCCTTAACCAAACGTATGGTGCAAGCCTAAATTTTCTTATCTATATAAGAAACTCACTACTCGAGCTAATCTACACATAAGCTACAACTTCTGATATAATTCAACACATACCCAAAATAACCCGTACCCAAACTTTTCTTAGTTTCAACAAAACCAAATATTCAAATGACAAATCTTCCAGTAGCATATGCTGAATCTTCAAATGCAGCAAACATTCATCGATTCCTTCGGTTTACTGATTTACCCAATCGTGAGAGGTATCAAAAACTCAAGAATCTTGAAGTTTTTTCTATTAGCGGTATTGGTTGGTATCAAATGGAAATGTTTGATCCAAGTGGTTTACTGGCGAGATTACTACCACATAATACGCCCTGGCGTCATTTCTTCGACATCCTAGAACCGTCATACGATGAACTTGTATATGAGTTCTTGTCCACTTTCTATTTCAAATATGATAAAAGTCTTACCGATGAATCTATTCATTTTCGACTTTGTGGACAATCTCATAATATGTCATTAACCGAATTCGCAGTTCATCTGGGCATATATACAGATGAAGAAGTTAAACAACCTATTTTTACGGAGGCATCAACCTCTTATTCTTCTGAGGAAATGAGAGAATATTGGCTAGGCCATTCATCGAAAGAGTGGTGTAACAATAATAATTCTATGAAATTCACAGACCCTCGTTATTAATATATGCACCGTGTTTTAGCCAACACTATCACGGGGCACAAGAATAATCAACATAGGGTTAGTGCTACCGACCTTTTCCATCTGCATAGTATTTTTGAGCAAGTTCCTTGTAATATTGCCCACGAGCTTGCTACATATCTTTTATATCAACAAACAAATCCTCTGAGAAGTCTCATGGGAAGGTCTTACATTACAAAAATAGCAAAATCATTAGGTATCTTAAGTAATCAGATTATCCAAGGATTATCCCCACCAAAGGCATCTGGAATTGTAAATTTTAACACTGTTAGGCTAACCCCTGTTCATAATTATACACTAAATCAACCATTCCAGTCAGAGGAAGCTCAGGTTATCTTAGAAAGTACCTCAACACAAGATTTACAACAATCATTGTTGCAGCTTCCTCAACCGTCTTTTTATCGTTTTGATCTGCAACCACAGCTGCCACCCGTACAAGAACATATTACAACTAACCTATCTCAACCACTAGCACCGAACATCTTACAAAACATCTCACCCTTAGTTTTCGAGGAAGATTCAACGATGCAACAAACTTTGTTTGATGAAAACATGATATTCCAAGAGCAGTTAGCATCAGAATCATTTTTGTAATCACCATTACCGCAACAGTTTTTCCAATCACTATTAAACGAAGTAGAACAACTGCCACCAATTAATATAACAGGACCATGTACGGTGCCTCAAATGAATCTACCTCCAGATTCAATAGGAGTCGAAGTGGCTAGGTTAAACGATCAGATTCGAAATTTGTCTTAACAAATAAAATGGCTGACAGAAAGAAAGAAATAAATGGTTGGAAGACATGCTAAAACAAATAGCTAATAGTATGCAGCTAACTCTACCACCTTCACCACCTTATGGTTCTGAGTCTGAATTTGATTCATTATATGATTAATTTCAAATGTAAGTTTGTTCACATCATAATAGACCATCAAACTATTATGATTAAATTGTTTAATACATACATTCTATTTTATGTTTTTACCTACAAGTAATACATATATGATCATAAATAAGAAGTTTATTAATCATAATCAGTTGGCATGACCGGTTAGACCACACCGAGTAAAATGATAATGTGAAATGTATTGAAGAACTAACAGATCCTTCCAGAAAATTATAAAATGTATTTTTTTGTTCTCAAGAAAA